>PVJO010010303.1:0-65163 GCA_004026905.1 Hystrix cristata
TACCAATACGTGTTCTTGGTAAAAATAAAAAAAAAATAAAATAAAATAAAAAAGAAATTGGAAATTTTCTACCTGTCCTTAGAGATTATGATGCACAATGGCTACACATGTTGTCACAGTGTGCATGCATCACAAGGTGGCCCCGATCAGGTCCCATTCACAGCATACAGAAAAAAAAATAAATAAATAAATAAAATTCTGCAGTGAATGAGATAGGAATCATACTTTGATGAAAACTTTCTTAGATAAATTAAATACTGCATTTAGAATTCTTCTAAATATGCTGTGCTATAAGCTAAATATTGTTGAAATTATTACTTAACAAAAATCTCAAGAAGTGAATACCATCCTTTGTGATGAGAAGATGATTGCATATGCTAAATTTACATATAAATTTCAGATGACAATTCCAATTTCCTTGGAGAAATTGTCATAGTTTTCTGTTTTTCATCAAATAGTATTTAGAATATAGAAAATGAGGAATAAAATTTCATTTATCTATTGATTTTCTATCAAATTAAGCTGTAGTTAAAATTGTTTTAAAGTATTTCATATCAAAGTGCGCTCATTTTCTAAGTTCCACCAGTGTGTTTTGTGTGAAATACCCAGTGGAGAATGATCCTTGAATGTAATGTGTTTGGCAGTTTGCTTGGTTTCCTTTATAAATGCAGAGCAGTAGTCTTTGCAAAACTTCTCTAAAATATTAATAACCATTTTATAGATTTTCTTAAGCAATCATAGAAGCAAAGACAATACAAAGTTAATATAGTGAATAGGTCATATATTCCCTCCCAGGACACATTATTCCTTGCATTACATTTGTTTAACTCTCCAGGGCTACATTTTTCCAATAATGTGCATGGGTAGTTCCATTATCATCCAAGGTAGTTGAACATTAATGAATCACTCAGCATAAAAAGTATAAGGTTCCATATTTTTCTGTGTTTTTCTAGGAATTCATCTAAAAGTAATTATATAACTACAAAAGAGTTTTAGACATTTTTATGTTTCACTTAGCTAGCCTATAGGTATTAATGTGCAAGTCACTATTAAATATATTGTGTTTTTAAGACAGTATCTCCAGCTAAGAAGCATGATGTGTTATGTTTTCCTTGAATAAGTGATGCCGTTTATTTTCTCCCTTTTTAAGTTTCACTCTGTGTACAAGCTAAGTACAAGAGAGCAAGTTATAACTTCTGGAAGTCAGTGCAAATTCAACTTAGGAACAGAATCTCTGTTTAATTAACTGGAAGGAACTTGCTGACTTATTACCTTTTATAATATCAAAGCAGGATCATTTTAGGAAATAATAATGTAATTTTGTTTTTACAGGTTGTGATCATGAGTTCTGCATATAATATACACATACACATATTCGTTGAAGAAGAATAGTATTTTTTTTTTTTTTTTGCCAGTGAATGCAGCTGCCTTATATCTGCTATTATGGGAATCGGCCCAAGGTCTCGTGGGGATCAAGAATTTTCATTCAACAAGATTTGGAAAAAGTGTGGGAACGAGAATATATTCCCCACCTTTGCAGTAGGCATACCTTGAAAATAGTCCTCAAAGATTCCCACTTCTCAACACTCACAACTTTGTTTATGTAAATCTTTCCTTCCTTGGGAGTATGGAATTGGCATACTGATTTGCTTTTAACAGGCAAAATGTGACAAAGGTGACAGGATGTCGCTTCCATTTTATCGGGACACTCCTGCTCTATCAGTTTTATGAAGCTACTTGTCATGTTTTGAAATGACTTATGGGGAGCACACAGGGCAATTTTCAGGCAACATGTAGACCACTCAGCACCAGAGTCTTGCAGTCCAAAAGCCCAGGAGGAATGAATCATTCCGACAGCGTGGAAGCTGGAAAAGGGATGCTCCCTTAGGAGAGCAAGATTACTGCAGCCTTGAGAGAGATCGATGGTCAGAGGAGACAGCTAAATCCTGCCCAGATTGCTGAGTCACAGAACTATGAGATCATAACTGTTGCTTGTAAGCCATTAAATTCTGGGAAAAATCATTTTTGTGCAACAATGAACAATGAATTCCCATTTCTCTGGTAATATTCTATATGCAAATAATATAAAGTAGGAGAAAATATGACTTGATTTATATTCCTCCTTTTCACTAATTGTTATTATTGTCAAGTAAGATGTTTATATTGTCAATTAAGAGTTACATTTTAGATATGCCGAAATATGTAATATTTATACAAAATACCTATATTTATCATAATGATTCTACTCTTTTCCAGTTCTTTAGAGATTGAAGAATATTAAAACACTAGAAACAAAGGAAATATGATCTCTCAACTTGTGTCTTTCTAAAATTTATTAAAATCCTACCTCTGACAACTAGACAACCAGTAATTTGTAGCATGTGTAGATATCTGCTAGATATGAAGTTAAAGGGTATCAATTATTTTATATATGTAACTTGTTTCAAAACCAAGAACTTGAATAATTGCAAAGGCATATAAATGCCTGATGTTGCTATAAGAACAGTAATTTTCAGTATATGATATTTATAAAAGTTTTTATTTTCAGAAGTCAAGGGTTTTATAAGAGACTATAGGCAAAATAAAACAGATGAAAGAGTAATGTATTATATGTATGTATATGTACACAGAGACAAAAACAGTTTAAAAAATGCAAAATATATTATCTCTCTTTTATTAGTAACTTCAATATTATGGAATATTTTTGATGAAATAATTTTCAATCTCAATATAGATTTATGACTGTTCTTGAAGAACTCATTTACTATTCTAAGATACAGTCAGTAATATTAAAGTATTAAAATAAAATGAAAATCTATTTGAAAGCAAATTTCACAGCACTATTTTATTTAGGCATCTTATGTTAATTTAAATTTAATTTACTTTTAAAATATTAACATAAAATACTTAGAGTAGCAGAATTTTTATGCTAGCAAAGCAAAATCTAAAGGCATTAGAGGTACTAAAAAGGCATTGTACGACTCTACATGGAGTTAGTTTGCAATATTTTAATGTGGAATAAAAAAGAATAGTTTCTGATGTCCACATCCAAATACTCAGAATTCTTTATATTGTTTTGTATTATAGAAATTTTGGTTTTATCTGAACTCATCCAAAGAATTAACAATATTTGCTTAGGAAAAAAAATGCTTTGAATTACATATATAATTAATTCTTCAGTAGAGTTATGATCATATCATAGTCTTTATCTTAAGAATGAATCAACTTTTAAAATGCTGCTGGTCAACTTCTATATTATTTAAGACTTTGGCCTGAAGTTGGACAATTTTTTGAAAGAGAGAATCTACATTTCTTGGAATAGCCACCTCCACGGACAGTGTATAAGAGTCTTAGTTTTCCCACCCTTGTGTAGACTTTTCACTGCCCTGTGTGTTGATTTTATTTCACTGGTAAACAATTTCATATCCTTTCCATGCAGTGAAAAATGAATGTTAATCCTGTATATTGTTCTTTAAAATGTAGGCAATATTGGAGCAGACAATCATCTGATACATTTTTGACTCTAAAATAATATTATATTTATGGTAAACTAGGTTATCCCTAAAGATAGAAAATAGGAATAGTTCATATAAATAATAAAGCTAAAACTTAGAGTGTGTATATGACTTACCAGACCATTGCGATAAATGCTTTCATTTTATATTTTTTAATTTATTCTGAAACTAAGAAACAGGGAGATAGATCTTTTGCAAATGGGAAGGGAACCAAGAGATAGAAGGAAGGAAGCAGTGGAGTGAGGGATGGGAGGAAAATGGACAGTAAAAAGAATTTAGATGAGTTCTGTACATGTACTAACTCCCCATGATGAATATAATCATTCTGTAGCACAAACACGTACAAATGAAAATAAAATTTAAATTAGAAATATTTCAATAATGTTATATTATTAGATTACTGAAAGTGTACATTATAAGAATAAAATCAAATTAAACATCATTATAGGAATAAAACTAAATTAAACTTGTTAGTACCTAAAACTAGACTTTGATCATATATACATATATAGTTATGTCATTATTTCTAATTTAATGGATAATTTCCTTTTTAAATATTTGATAGAATCATATATTTTCATGCTAAACCTCAACTTCAACATTTATGTTAATATTTCTGATAGTTCTTCTTTACTACTTCTTCTTAGTGGAGGGCGAGATATTAATTTAATTAATGTATCATTTGACTTTTTCTGTATCATAAGTTAAAGTTTAGCAACGAAATTCTAAATGTCTTCCCAATGGATGCTGCATTTTAGTTTGTGATTTATTAATGCGAATGGGAGTACTCTCCTTAAATATAGTAGAGTGTTTTATGATCATAAAAATTAATTCAACTAGATATAATAGCATTTCTCTGAAATTTAGATCATACAAAAATAAAATATGCCTCAATTCCTGTGCTTTAGAATATTTTTTCTATTCATGAGATACAGTATCAGTTCTCTACCTCTTTTATGATTATCCAGATGCTCTTTGTTTTATACAGTGAATTAGTCACATTTCATGATTTGTACCTATTATGTCACTCAAACCATTTTTCTTCCAACACATACACACACACACACACACACACACACACACACACACACACACACACCGTTCTCTATTAAATGAGAGTGCTGTATTTGATCAAAGGTGAAACCTGAGAGACAAAGTTACCAGTGGAAATGCCTAATATAATGCTAGGAACATGCCTAATATAATGCTAGGAAATGAGAAATTGTACTTATGTGCACAATATATACATTGTATCTGCATGCTGGAATGCAGGGTTCCAAATATGGACAATTTTTAAAACATGAAACTGATACAAGGTATTCTGCAGCCATTACAAAAATCTGAAAACTAATAAAAATATTCTGCACCCATATAAAACAAAACACTGTGCCTAAAGATGCCCACTTGAAAGAATTTAGGGTAAAGCGTGACATTAAAGCATGCTCCTGAAATGGGCATAGATAGGTAAAGAGGAGGGACTGTGAACTATGTATAAAATCAGAGTTGTCCTAGTCACGTGATTTAATAATACAAAGTGTATAATTTGTACTTGTTGAAAATCTTTTAAAGGATTCCCACTGTCTTTAGATTAAATCCAAGCATTTTAGATCTTAACATGGTTCCAAGACTTGTATCATCTCAAGATTCTTATCTGAGACAGTTCCTTGGCACTTTGTCTTCTGACTACCACTTTTTACAGGTCCTTAAAAAAATTCTTTCTTTTCTAGCTATATCTGATCTGCTATTTTCTGAGTATTTTCATCTTCAATCTCTATCTCATTTCTTATCATAAGGAATTCCTGTTTATTGGTCATTTTCAAGCATGGCCTCTTCAGAGAAGTCATTTATTTTCTCTTAGATACATAATTTCTGAGCACTGAACACAATACATCTGCCCATTATGGCATTACCAGAAAGGATTGTGACAGATACTACTTGAAGTTTATCTTGCATCTTGTTTCCTTAAAATTTCTGCCTCATTACAGCCTCTACTGGCAGGTACCTTTTTCTATTTTGTGTGCTCAATGATGAAGCTTGTGTAAATTAAAACCTTTTTTAAAAACTTTTAGTTTCATATTAGTCTCTTGATATTCACAGCAGCAGACAGATCTTGACATTGTATTCATGTTGCAAGTGGCATACAGTTTTGAACAACAAAAAGATTTGTGATTTCAAAGCTTGGCTTTAAAATAGTGAACATCAAATACTTGAATTAAAAAGTTACCTCTTAAATGAGAGAACTAGTAGAATTGGGAAGAAATGAGGAATGATATAAAGAAGTTTCTTATTCCAAAGGCACATTAGCTACTTTCAGGGCTTGAAATTTTGGAAGGGGAGATTTTAAGAGTAGTAGGGCTGGAAGGACAACTGTGAGGTTTAGGAATCAAAGAGCAAAAACTTCTCCATTCCGTTTTCTGTTTGTAGCTGTTGGAAAAGGCAACATCACAAAACTTCCTGTAAAAGATGAACAGAGTAGAAGACAAATGTCATCAGAACAGATCTGGATGTGAGAGAATAAATTGGCCTGATGATTTTCTACTTTGATCTCCCAAATTTATCTTGCCCCAAGCCAGTGCAAAGGAATATTTAAGAGTCCTCTCATAAGAGAGATGCAGGGGTGCCCAAAATTTTAAGAGCAGTTTCAGAGTGATTCTATGATTCAGAGAAGTTGGGACTATGAACATTTAGCATAGAAATACAGACAAGAAAGATTGTGTATTTTATAAGCTCTAACCTGAGTTACTTTCCATGGTCAAGAAACAGACATCTTTCCATATGGCTCATAGGTCACCGCAGGAAGCAGGAAAGGAGAAGGAATTGTTATAGCTTAACAATGAAGTATCTCCCAAAGACTCAGGTACTGAGTGCTTGATCCCTGATGCAGCAATGTTCAGAAGTGGGGCCTAGAAAGGTGACTGGATCATGAGGGTGCCAGTTTAATATGTAAAGGGGGCCTCTTAGGAGGTGGAACCTAGCTGCAGGGCTAGGTCACTGGGAGCATGCCTCTATGAAGGGTTAATACCTTTATGACTGCCTTTGTCTTGCACATAGATGTCCTCTCTCTCTCTCTCTGTCTCTGTCTCTCTGTCTCTCTGTCTCTCTCTCTCTCTCTCTCTCTCTCTCTCTCTCTCTCTCTCTCTCTCTCTCTCTCTCTCCTTGCTTCCTGTTCACCATGACTTGAGCAGTCTCTTCCTCCATAACCATGACATTGTGGATCTGTGAATCACTTATGGACCAAACTAATGGAGCCGGTGGACTATGGACTGAGACCTTAGTAAGACTGTGAGATCAAAGAGCCTTTTTTCCTTTAAGTTGATTTTCTTAGGTATTCTCTCACAAGTACAAAAAGCTGACTAACAGAGTAAGGAAAAGAATGTCGAATTCACTATAGAAACAGTGACTGCATATGTCAAATTGGGAAGAACTTACTCTCTGCTACCGCAGATGAAAATTCTTAAATAAGTAAAGTAGTAGTGATGGGGAAATAAATTTAGTTTAAATATATGTTTGCAAACCTTAAATAAATAAATATTTGAAGTTTATATTGGCAATCAATTTATTAAAATCTCCCTCCTATGCTGGACCATCCATTCTTAATTCCCTTATAACCAGGACTCTGTACCATGATAGTAACTCTCAATCATCGTTCTTAGGACAATATAGCTTAGTGTTTGATGAGAGAAGGAATTAAAGTGGGAATACAGACAGAAGAAAGCAGAGAGGTGGAAGCATGGTTGAGATGAAACAGTACTTTACTAGAAATTGAGCAAACTCTATTGTTGGTAACCTAAGACCCAGGAATGCAGGGTAATACAACAAGCATATTTGTAAATACTGAGGTATTGGAGAAGAAATTATTGGACATCATATAAGGCCCTCACATATGTGCCTTAGTGAAAACTTTGAAGTAAGGCAACAAATCTGGCAATAGGTCTTTCCCTCCTGTGAGTCTCCGTGTCTTTTATATTCTTACTTAATTTAGACCTTTCTTCATTCTTTTATACCTTGAATAGGGCTCCCCTAACATGGTAATTGCCCACCATGTACCCTACCACCATGTACATTAAAATCAGAATATAATGAAGAAAATTGTAATTTGTACAGATAATTTTATCTCATGAAAATAATTATTAATTTTATTCTACATATTTACTGATTCAAATATCACCTTAAAAATCATAATCAAATTATGTCAGAAGATGGAAATTTGACTACTGTTTACTTTTAAGGGAGCTACAGATGACTTTTTACAAATTCCACAGTGAATAAATCTAAGTACACTTGCTCAACCTCTTCCCGTTCAGAGTATATTAAGCTGATTGTCTGCAAAACATTCCAGGGCTTTCATCAATGTGTGGAGTGAAATTAGGATTCCGAGCTTTACTTAATCATCTCTTCCTCAAAGAAACTTACCTGACTCTCCATAAATGCTTTGTAGTAATTTTCGAATCCTCCAGGGTTTCTTCCCAGAAGATTTGTCAAATTGTGATCCAATAATTGAACCTTACGTAATGTTGTTCTCCTCTTTGTCTAGATTATACATTTTAGGAGATGTCTGTGGTGCTGTCCTTCTCAAGTCTGCATTTCTTGTACTTTGCAAGAATGCTCTATGGGACAGATATATATATATATATATATATATATATATATATATATATATATATATATATATATATATGTTAGATATTACAGAATAGAAAACAATTTCAAAATTATATAAAAAGGAGACTGGTTCTTTGAGTAGTAAGGACTTGTTTTTGGAAAATAACAGAAAATAAACTTGTATAAGCTCTGACCAGGGGTATATTTATCAAAATAATTCTGCTTATCAGAGTAACTCAGCCAAAACAGGACCCAGGCAAGAAAACAAACAAACAAAAATAAATTAAAAAACCAAGGATTTGAAAGTGGGCAGACATTTAGTCTACTGTCATTTTCATTTTTGAGCACTGTCTGTACCAGTTGCCACCTGTATTTTCCTCTACCTTATGCTGACTTCTCCTACTTGGCAGAAACATGGACCCTGATGCTCAGAAAAATAAAATCTCATTTTTACCACTGGAAGAAAATCCCCCTCTTTCACTTAGACAAGTTAAAAAATCCAAAGTGGAGGCTCCTTCAAATCTTGAGCTCTTTCCTAGACTGCCAATTATGTCCTGGGATGAAATGTGCAATGATTGCATGACACCCTTTGGAAGATCTTTTTTGAATTTCAGTCATGCATTTAGTTTACTAAGCACTTTGAGAGAAATAAACTTAGTGTATTAAGTTTTATAATACTGATGATTCTGAGGAAAGGCCTGTAGATGTGCAGGTGGCCAATTTAAGGCCACATTAATTGTTTTTGTTTTAATTTTTTATTATTTAAAGGGTCAGATCTTAAAATTATTATTTAAATAATATTTTTTTATTATTTAAAATGATTTTTTATTATTTCAAGGGGTGTATGTCGGCTGTTGGTATTCTTTTTTAAAAGGTACTTGAGGTGCTAGTTGCTGCATCAAAAAAATACACCCTCACACATGTCTGTAATATTAAAGCTACTGTGGAATATTCGATAATCTGCTGCATTTGTTTTTTGTGTTAAATTCATATGTTTCTGCAGAATTTTTTAAATAATTAAACCATTAGCTACAGAAATGATATTGTTGGATATGATTACAGTAACATCTCTGTTCACAAATCCTTCTATCCTTGAACAATGGAAGCATTTGGCAAATGTTTGCTACTGTTTGCTTCTGTTCTGGCCATCTTCCCTGCAGGAACACAAACACATGGTCTTTCTTACAATCATGGAATCAATGAAGTTCATGAATCGAGGGAGCACTGTATAACAATGTAATGGCTTACTCTGAACACTTAGAGCTATTTAACAGTTACACAGGTTCTAAGCATGTGATCTCCATGAATAAATTCATCTTAGTGAAGTCTTTGTCTGACTGCTTAATTTTTTTTTTTTCTGTCTATGAGAAGAATTTAGAGACAATGTGACTGAACACTTTAAGGAATAGGAGGTAGACTGATTAGCATCAGTTGATATATTTTTGGTTTCTATTTCTTTGTGTTCCTAAATCATACTAAGATCTGTCATATTTACAGAAAATCTTAACATGATCAGAAATATTTTAAAGTAGTCATATAGGTAATAAGATAATAATCAAGACTGAAGAGTCAGAGAGGTGTAATAGTGTAATAGATGTTATATAAAATGAAGATAACACTGAAAAGAGAGGAGACCTAGAAAGGGGGAAGGGGGAAAAGATAGAACGGAAAAAGGAAAGAAAAAGGAAAGGGAAAAAAATGGGAAAATATAAATAAACCTGCTGTAAATAGGAAGGGGGGAACAGAAGGGAGGGGTGGGGAAAAGGGGGGAAAACCAAGATACATCATGTGCAGGTACAAAATAACCATGATGAATGTGAACATTATTTATACAATGTACCAAAACATGTTCTTGGGGGAAAAAAAAGAGACTGAAGAAATGTCCAAGCTCTCTAAGTTTCTTTATTGATGTTCTGTCCAACAGAACATCTTTATTGATGTTACATCCAACAGTGATCTATCCTAGTCGTGGTGAACCGATGGCATGCATGCTGCGGCAGGTTGTTCGCATCACTGAGAGGTCTGAAAGGTTTGCCATCATTGATCTGATCTACACTCTCTTAGTTTAAGTCTTTATAAGCATAAGCAGAAATGATATAAATCAAGCAATATTTTTTAAATATTGTTATGGCTTAGATCTAAAATGTCTTCCCAAAATCCATGCATTCAGAGGAAGACTTTTGGCAGGTGACTGGATCAGTGGACACTACACTTAATAGATAAACTGAAGGATGATTTCATAGCTAAATGATGAACTGTTAGGATGTGGGACCTGGTCGGAGAAGGTGAGTCATTAGCAGATGTGCTTTGAGAGTCTATTTCTCTGCTTGGCTCTTGTTCTCTCTCTGCCTCCTGGGTGCCATGAAATGAGCAGGATTCTCCTCCAGGCACTTCTACCATGCTGTTTCTGCCTGGAGTCAGCCAGCCATTGACTGAACCCTCACAACTGTGAGCTAAATAAACCTCTCCTCTTAAAAGTCGTGTTATCACATATTTCTTTGAAGTTATGGGAAAAATGACTAGACAAATATCAATATTAAATGAATAATATATAAAATATCAAGCCTAATATAAGTCAAATGTTAATTGGACAATTTCTGTTACTAACGAGAAGAAAAATTACTTATGCTCATTTAGTATATTACTACAGTGATCCATTAAATCAATTTGTAAGTACTTACTCAAATTGTCACCAACAGAAAACCCAGTAAAAAAATCTATGAGTAAGTCAATCTTACAGAAATACTTACTAAATAACAGAAAGTTTACAATTGAATTTGGATTTGACTACAGGAATATATTAATGGTGAAGATAAAAATGAAGTCATTCTTAAGTGCTTTATGTCCTCTCAGAACAACAACCAAAAAAAGTCCTTATCTGCACATCACTTGAGCTTCCTGCATTACTCAGCTTTCTGTCACTATGATGGTGTGCCTGAAATTATTAACTCACAAAGAGAAAAGTTTTTGAGGAATCTCCTAACTGGTTTCTGTAGTGGTTGTGCTATTTTACATTTTCCCCAACAATGTAAAAGCATTCCTTTTCCCCCACAAATTGCCAATGTTTGTTTTTTGTTTTGTTTTGTTTTGCTTTTAATTCTTGATGATCGGCATGAGAGTAAAACAGAATCTCCCTGATGTTATTGTTTGTATTTGACTAATGGTTTTCGGGAAATGGGAAGAGGATCTGAGGAAAGAAAGGAGGACAGTGTGAAGTGAGAAAGGACAGGTAATGATGACTCAGGTCTAATATATGCATATCTACCAATTCCCCAAGTTTTATGTAATTGTTAGGTATTGCAAACACATATGGAGAAAAGAAAGAAGGAAGGAAGAAAGGAGGAAAAAGAAAGAAAGAAAGAAAGAAAGAAAGAAAGAAAGAAAGAAAGAAAGAAAGAAAGAAAGAAAGAAAGAAAGAAAGAAAGAAAGGAACACTAGGAAGGAAGGAAGAGAGACAGAGAAAAGTTTTATGTTACCTCACAGTCTTGGATCTTCCAGTCTAAAGTCAAGTAATTCATTCCTTTCAGCATCTGGTGGGCATGGAAGGTGGTAATAGCAGAAAGTATGCGGTAAAGCAAACTGCTAACTTCACGGCCTGGAAGGGAAAATGGAATGGGGAGCCTAGAGCTGCAATATCCTCTTTGAGGGCATACTTGTAATAAGGAACACCCGCTAGGTCCAGTCCAGCTTCACACTCAACCACTTCCTTGAGACTAACCGCGCCAGCCTGGGACTAACACTTTAACGCATGGCCCCCAGGGACACCTATTATCCAAACTAACACTCCCCAGTTCTTTTTAATCTTCCTAATTTGAGACTAAACTCTCCTTCTATTCCTATTGCTATTAGAAGTTCAACACTTCATGAATATTTTCATAAAATGTGCCATACTCACTAAGTGTCATCTACAATAGTAATATTTCTCTTCAGTTTATCATAGATATCAAGTAGAGAACTACTTCTAAAAGTGTAACTCAAATTATGACCATCTGCAAACCCAAATATTAATCAGCAGCAACTCGTCAATGAAATCAAATTGCTGACTGTACTGGCCTGTTCATTCCAATGCTTACAATGTCAACTTGGCTTTTACTTCTAAATTCAAGCTTTACTGATCACTCTCTACTTTCCAAGGGAGCACTACTTTTGCCCACTTACATTCACTCCCTAGAATATCCACAACCCTCATGCATGACATGCTGCAACATGCTCAAATTTAATTCTGACCACATAGCAGAGATCAGTCATTTGTTTTTCAAGCATACAGATAGATGTGGGTTACCAGTTCTTATATAAATAACATTATAAAATAGGAGCAATAATAAAGGTAACAATAATGGAAACAGTTTTCAACTTTTAACACTGTACAAGATTGTGTCCTAAGAGCCTAATAAAGACTGATCATTCAAACCTATCTGTATCCCCATATACACTAGTCATTATTACTCTATTAATAAGGACATTAATGGAAGCAATAACAGTGATAACTGTATAGCAATACTGGAACATAATGAATATTGAGCACTAAGAATTTTCAAATCACTTTATATATATATTCATGTAAATTAATTTGTTCCTCGTAACAGTCCTTTTGGATGTATGTTATTGCTATCCACTCTATAGTTTAAGTAGATTTTTATCAATTCAAGTACTTGAAACACTTCAACAAATAAGGTTCAAGTATTGTCAAGTTTACAAGGTTCTTCAGTTAAGCACATAATCAGAATGTTTAGAGTAATTACTTTCCACTCTATCAAATAACAATGGATTTTTAAATATATTAACTTGGAGTAGACCAAAAATATTTTCCTTTGTGTATATGTAAACTTTTAAAAAAACTGAGTGAATTATAATGCTGTAGCTAAAAACTAAAATTTTATTTATATTTGCAGATACAACCTCTCTTAATGTATAAGATTATAAAATTTCTGAGTGTATTTTTCAGAAATTTACTTTTTAAAGAATACAGTTCAAATCAGTAATTTAAAAATAGGTTTTATTTTATAATTGTATATTCGTAATGATATTTTTGACTAATTGCAAGGTCAACAAGATGAAATATTTTATGTGAACTTGTTGCATGAATAAAAGAAATGTATTTATATACAATGGAGTACTGTTCTGCTATAAAGAAAGATGAATTTGAGCCATTTCTAGAAAAATGGATATATCTTGAAACTTTAATATTAATGAGATCAATGGGACACAGAAGCTAAAATATTGCGTAGATCTCTTATATGAGAAACCCACATAATACAAATACAGAACAAAATCAAAGCAAGACAATAGAAAATAGAAAGTTGCTTTGCAAATGGGAAAGGGACCAAAAAATTGAGAAACAAAGATAAAAAAAAAATTGAGATGTGTCATGTACATGTATCAACTGTTCACCATGAGTACAATCATTATTTATCACAAATATGTCCTAATAAAAAACAAAAATAAGAAATCTCTTTTTCTTCACAAAAAAAAAAAAACTACAATGAGCTTTTTTTTTACTTATTATTTTTATTGGGACACAATTGCAGTACATAATGAACACATTCATTCTTCATAGTTGGTACACGTACCTGACACATCTTATTATTTAGTTAGTTAGTTAGCTAGTTATTTGCATCTTCCCTCTTCTCCCTCCCTAATCCTTTCACCTCTTTGGCCCTTTTTCTTTTACAAAACATGTGTATCTTCTGTTATCTGTCTTTTATTTTGAGCTTTAAATTGTGTATGCTGTGAGTTTGCATTTAAGAATAATTATGAAATATTTATGCTTTTGTGTCTAATTTATTTTACAATACTGTTTCAAGGTGCATCCATTTACCTGTGAATGAATCAAATGTATCCATCTTTATGCCAGAGTAATACTCTGTTGTGGATGTTCTTGTATTTCTAAATTTGTCTTTCAATTTCAATAACTTTCCTTCTTAACCATGAGACATATTTTTCCATATGAAGCTCCATGTTCTTATGCCTATTTTGAGTTTCCCTTCCTGTGCTTAGGTCATTTGTGGCTACCAATTTCCTTTGTCTTGGAAAATACTGTGGACTCAGACAAGGAGGGCCAATAGATGGGACATGGGAAGACAGGTTTTAAACCTGCCTCAGGACAGTTTGATTACTTTGTGAGAGTGCAAGTGTATTTTTATTCCATAGGGCAAATAATATACAATACAGAGCAGTCAGGCATGAAGGTCATCCCAAAGGACTCTGCTTTAAAAGTTACTACAATTTGAAAATGTAGAGCTGGTGGAAGAGCAATGAAATGGAAAGTGGAGAGGTGAAATGTGCCCATTCTTCATAAAGTAGATGACTTCTTTCTGTATGTCAGACAAAGCTTTTAGTCATACACTAAGTATTTAAATGTATAGTTATAGTTAGGTATAGTTACAGTTATAGTTATAGTTACAGATATAGATATAAATAGATAGTCTGGGCCTGATTATTTTCATTCAAGTTACTTAATGCTCATTTGCTGGAAGAATTTTAGTTCTAATGTTCCACAAATTATCCCCAAATCTAGCTGTTGAAAATGAACATTCCAATTTTTTCATGGATTATGTTGTTCTGAAATCTAGATAGAAAATAACAGACGTGGTGTGATTCTGATTTACAGTATCTTTGTCTAATACTGGGAAGAAATGGTGACTCGATGTCATTCTGTACCTGGGCCTGGGAATTGTTAGCAAAATGTCTTTAATAACATGTCTGAATATTGATGCTGATTGTTTCCTGGGACTTCAGCTGAGACTGTGTTTGGCTTTTGTAAATGTCCTGAGCTTGCTTATGGCACGGTTGTCTTCAGGTACTTGGCCTTTTAATTATAATTCAGGAAATATTAGTTTTCTCTTTTGTGTAACGAATTACTTCATAGTGCCTGAAAAAAGCAGTCATTAAATGTCACACCATTCTGTAGTTCAGACATCTGGGGGTGGTTCTACTTAATGTCTCACACTCAACTCATTGGCCAGTGCATTCTCCCCTGAGAATCTGAGGAGGAATCTGCTTCCAAGCTGATTCCTTGCATAATTTAATCCTTTGCAGTTGTAGCACTGAGGATTCCATTCTCTGGTTTCAGGAGGACTATTCTCATGTCCTGGAAACCAGTTGTATCTCCAAGCACCTGATCTGCTTACATTACTTCTGGAAAAGCTCTCCTAACAGCTACAGGATGTCTCAGTACAAATCCCAAAATATTCCAAGCTTCTTTAACCTCTGATTCTGAATCTAGCCAGAGAAATCTTTATTCTGTTGAAGTTTCCTTTATGTCAGAGTCTCCCAGATAATCTTCCTTTTTATTAATACAAAACCAATTGAAAGTATCCTTAATTACTTCTGATTCTTTTTTGTCTCCATGGAATATGACATAACCAGGGTAGATATGGTGTCTTCTGAACTAGAGTAGAGGACCAGGGTAGGGGAGCACTTAAAATTATGCCTATCGTATTGCTCAAGATGGAGCCTACACCACCTGTCCTGATATAGTGCTGGGGCCCATGTAAAGTCACATTCAGCAAATTCATTGGCAGAAAGCGAGTCACCAAGATCAGCTCATGTCCAAGGAAAGAGAATATTCAACCCAACTCTTGGTTGGTGTGGTCAAAATTTACAGACAAATTTCAAAACTACTTCATCATTTGTTAAACCTATTCTGTCCAAGCGAGCTTTAAGGCATTCTGTTTATCTGCAATTCCCATTTCTTATCAATGTAATCACACTCTTGAAGTGTCATGTAGATGCCTGTGCACACACAGAACATGTTTGTGTAATCCAAACGTGGAATCAGGAAGAAAATCTAGAAGGGAATACGTAAAATGACCAAGAAAAAAAGGTGAAGTTTCTTACACATAATAGTGGATAAGTGGAAAGTGGTGGCAGAAAGAAGAGCTTATGCAGTATCTCAGACTTCAGACAAAATAAAGTACATTTGGGAATAGAAAGAAGTTGAGTGGGACAAAAACACTGCATTAGTGGCGGAGGAGCAGAGGAAACAAAATTGAGGAGGTCAATAGAGATCAATACCTAAAAAACATTGTATTCCATATAAAGGACTAGAAAACACTGAAAACTAATGAATAGAAGTACCAGGAAAAGCCAATTCCATGAAGTAAACAGCAGAATTGGTGTTTGGTGATTGGTGAATTTTTCTGAAGAAGTGACTGATTCCCAAAACTTGCGCAACAAAAATGTGCTATTAGTGAATCTGCATCCTTGTCAAAAGATGATAAACAATTCTAGTCCCCATTACATGGGTTTATGAATTGCTGTCCCCAAGAATGAACAAGCCTCAGCTTAGCTGTGAATGACACTGAGATCTATCAGCAGCATCTCTGAATAGCAGCTTTGGCCAATGGGACAACCTCTCTCTAGCATTGGCACCAACGTCTGGCCCACACATTACCTGCTTGTTCTAGTCCTTGGCTTTTTTACTGTTTTCTCTGGCTCCCTGCAGAGAGCCAGAGTATTCAGGTATAGGATGTTGAACTACTTGCTGTTATAGTCTTGTGGTTGCATTCAGAGCTTCTCTACTACCTCTGCTTTCTACCAGACATAAAATTTCCTGACATTTAGACACCATCAGCACAATCATTAATAATAATGCACACTTATATACCACTTCAGCTTGTTCAAGCATTTTCAAATTAATTTTTTATACTGTGTCTTTCCCTGAACTGTCCTGAATACTCATTCTGAAACATTACACGCAGCCTTTACTTAGCTGACTTTTTGTGGTCTCTCTTGGTCTTGGGTTAGACGTTGATTCCTCAAGTGTGCTCTCAAAGGATCCTAATAAGTCTAAATTTCATTTGTTACATGAGTTCTTCATACTTTGTATTATTTCCTTTAAAATTGTATATAGATTGTTGAAATTATTTGTTTATTAACTGCATGACTCAAGATAATCCATTCTTTCAGATGAAGTCTGGATTGTTTTTTTGTTGCTTACCTACCATCATATCACCAGCACCTCATAATTTTAATAAGTATTTGTGAAATCAATGTACGATTCACTAGCAATTCCTGAATACAGTAAAGAAGTAAAGGACTCCAAACATGAAATATCTTCAGAAAAATTTACAGTTTGCATGAATTGGTAACACAAAATATTTAATACATTGTACTTTCTAAGTAAATGGAAATTAAAGATATGTTTTATAGCTAGTCTGTTTTATAGCTAGCTCCATCTCACCTTAAAAATCTATTTGATACAGTTACAACTTCTTATGGAAATGCAGGAGTAAGGGACTTTTGGAGCCACATGCCCAGAACCTCCTGGAATGCATGGTTAGAGATGGAAAGATAGCCCACAGGACCCAAGTCCAAGTAGGATCAAAATACATTGCTTTAAGGATGAAATGCTTTGGCCTTTGTCCTCTCATACTCTAATTTATCTCTTAGATTGGCCCTAAGGTCACTCATGTAACAGAACACCCTGATCACATGTCCTTCCCCAATTCCCTTCATGAATTCTTGCATTGATGCCCTTTCTTTGTCCTTTGTCCTTGCTCCCTGGTTCTTTCAATAAAAAGCCACAGAAACTTTAGTTCCGGGCTCTATGAGTTGTTCTTACATGGAGGGGTCTCAGTTGAGGGCAAACTCTCTGGGCTTTCTTGGAGTTTGAACTGGACATCGATTCCAAATCATCTTTCATTCTTTGTGCCATGCTATGTTCAGGAACTCAGAGAGTAAAATACACATTACCATTGATTCCCCTCAAAAACTCCCTTTCACTTCCAACATGCTTAGCCCATTCTTCTGGTTTATACCTAGACGTTCTCCAAAGCCTCATGTGTTCATAGGTGGAGTTTTTGAGAGGTGATTGGATCATGGTATGTGATATTGGATTAAAGATATGTGGTACAGGATTAGTCTACTGATGGGTTTATAGCTACGTCTGATGTTGGGATGTGAAGGCTGGTGTGATGAGGTGGGTCACTGTGGACATGGACTTGAGAGTATCTATACCTCATCATTCTTGGATGACTCTCTGCTTCCTGCTTGCCATGCTACAAACTGTTTCTCCTCTGCTATGTGGCCCTGCCTTGGAGCCAGCTGATTATGGATGGAAACCACTACAAACTGTGGTTAAATAAACCTTTCCTCTTTTAACTTGGAGTGTTGTTTATTTTATCCCAGTAATGAGAAAGTAAGTAAGCCAGATTTGGGTACTACAAGTGGGGTTGTTTCTCTGACATTACATGACATTGTGATTTGAAGGCTTTGAGGACTGGCTTACAGGAGTTTGGAAAGATTTGGAGACCCTGGCTGGAGCAGCAGCCCTAGAATGCTGTCAGCTGAGCTTGATGAAAAATTCTGGTCAGAGCTCAGAAGACCAGAATGTTGACTACATTGCAGCTGGAAAAGAGCATGCTCAAGAGGTTTCAGTTGAGAAGAAGGCAGGTGAACTTCAGGCCACATGTGTTTGGTTAGAGCACAAAACTTCTCTGCAATTTACTCATGTCCAGAGACTTTGCAGGAGACTGTGATTAAGTTCTGGAGACTACTTAATCTGGTAGAAGAAATTTCAAGGCACTCTAATGTTGAAGTGGTACTGTGGCTACCATTGGGGGATTTTTTAGCCAGATTTTGAAAATCAAGAGTGAATGGTTCCACATAGTGATTTTAAAAATCTGAGTGGCCAGAAGTGAAGCTCTGACAAAGTTCTGGCCTGCAAAAACACTATATCTCTAAAATGTACCAAAAAGTGGAACAGAGGAAATTTCAGTTGCTAAAAGATTAGTACTAAAAGGCCAAGTAATTTGGAAGAGGACAATAGAAAAGATGGCCTGAGGGCATCACAAGAACCAGCAGGCCTCTGCCCTTTGTAGTCTCAGAGTTGCAAAGGTGAAAGACTTTGCTTTGAGAAGAGAGCCTTAGAGCACCTGAATTAGGTAGTTTAGAGCTACATATCTGAGTCAGGACTGCATAGCCCTGTAAATAAAATAACGCATTTCCAAATATTCATGTAGGGATCAGCATTTCTTTCTTACTGCTCTTTTAAGGAAGTAAACACTCTACTGTTTTCGGCTCTGTTTTGAAGAGACAAATAATTAACATAGCTAATAGCAGTAGAAATATCAAATTCTTAAGCTACTTTTTAATGTTTTTCTTCTAATCTTGACAATTTCTCTGGTGGTAACCATAGTAACATCCATTCTACCACAAACCGTAGGTCACTTTCCAAAGATTTAAATCACTGATTTGAGTACCTGGTTCCTGTCCCCATCACCCTTGTTTCTCATTTGCCTTTTCAGTATCAGCTCAGGACAGCAACATAAAAAGAGAAGGTGGTCAATAAAAAATTTGATAAGTTAATTTACCAAATTTCAGAAAAGGAAAAGAATATACTATAAAACATTAGCTCTTAGCTTTCAGTCAAGAGACAGCAGATAATCATACAACTTCTATAATAGTGTGGAAATGAAAATCAATGGTTTTAACTCATCCATGTCATTTGTCTTGCATTACTCTGTATAACTGAACACAGAGAGATTAAATTGCAAGCATATGCTTAACAAGAGTTATCAGGGTTAATGGGCAAAAGTCCTGATAGCAAAGACTTCCTCCTCAATCAGATTTTTTTTAAACAAATCTTTAGGGACTAGGAATAAATACAAGAAGTGAGAACAGACACCAGACCTTTGAGAAGAATATCCTAGTGAAAATTAACAAAAGCAGGCATGTAGGAAATATAAAAAATTCTAAGAAAATGTAAAATATTATTTTCCAGAGTTAAATTTTTTAAATTCAATATATTTCTTGTACTATCTGAGTCTAAAAATATTCCTCTTCTACTATTTTTTTTTATTTGATTACTCTACTCTGGAAATATTAGTAATTTGATTACTTCAGAAACTGATAGATGGTTGCAAGCTGATATAAGGTTTCAAAGTTATAGAATTCAAGTTTTGTTTTTTTTTTTTTAGAATTCAAGTTTTTTAAGGAAATTTGTTACACAGAATTCTTCTATAAGGACAACTTCTTTTGTTAGACTAATTATAACTGAAAATTCTGTGAAATGCTTCCGAATTATAAAACCAAGTGGATACTTTTTAAAATAATTTACTTTTCCAAGTAAATTTTACTGGTAATTTTAACTTTCAACAGAGATAGTTATTACGGACCGATAAATACAAACATAACTCATTACTGTTTGAGTTTTTTAGGGTTATGTTAAAAAAAAATCTGGGTCATTTTATTTGTAGATGTGTAAAATCTTCCAGTTAGTTTTCATTTCAGATTAAGTATATCAAAGTGTTGAAAATTAAATGATAGAAATGTGAAGATAGATGCAAGAAAACTGTGAACTCCAACTTTTCCTGAGTAATAAATAAAAACTAAACACAGAATGAATTAGGAAAAGAGAGCTTATATGATGCTGTTGAAATGATCTTAAAAATGCCCTATTGAGATCTCCACATTTGCTGTTCTCATTCTAAAAGTGCTCTTATCACTGTCATTTGAATGATCTTTCTTAGATTCCAGCCCAAATCTTAGTGCTTAGCAACTTCCTATGAGTGTAATATCTAAAACAACTTGTGATTACATACCACTCTGCATATCTCTTTTATTTTCTTCATAGTGTTATTTGTACTTAATATCAAATTATATATATCAATTTATTTTTTTATTTGTGATTATCTCCCTCCCTAGAATACGTATTTCAGGAAAGTAAGAGATTTTCTGAATTTTCCTTGCCATGTTTCCCTCCAATAGATCACGCTGACACTCTTTCTGAAACCATTGAGAACAATATCCCAATGAATGAATGAAAATATACATGGTTAAATTTCAGTTTGCTCCCATTTCATTCTTACTGGAAATCCACTGCATCAGATGCCCTCTTTAGTGATAAAATATTAGGCTTGCAAGTGCTTATGGTTTTGATGCCCCTATATTACAGCTGAATGGTCCCAAAATAACCCAGTTTCTTTTGCACGATAAGGAAAGAATTGCCAAGTGTACGCCTCTCAGTAAGTGTTAAGTAGCTATGTTTATTGAAGATCACGGATGGCAGCACCAGGAACAGGCAGGAGGGCAAAGGGAGAAAGCAGGAGGAAGAGGAACAGAAACTCTCCATAACTCAGGCCTTCAGTATTGAAAGGTCCAGGCACCTCTAACTCCAGGTGCCTCCACTGCGGTCAGACACTTCGGACTCTGGGCACGTCCCTTTCCGTCGCTCACTGGTGTCTGTGACATCACGGACATTTGGACCTCCCAAACTTGAACACGGACACTCATCAGGACGGTGCCCTGTCTACTGCTGAATGGAGGGGAGGGAGTGGCTCCTTCATCTTCCCTGTACTACAAGGCCTAAGGAAGTGGGTTGTAGAAACCAGAGCACCAGAAAACAGAGAACACAGTAGCAGGTGCTGCTGATTAGTCAAACACAAGTCAAGGAGGAGGTACAGGACTAAGCATAGAGTGAAAGCAGGGAGAGATACTAATGGGAATTGAATTGTTTTCTGTGTGAGTAAAACTCTCTGAAACCACTGACACAATCACTAAAGTGTGGGTATCTTATAATTGATTGTACGAACAAATTCCATGAGGAGGAAGAAGAGTGAAAGGGATGAAGAGATCGGGAAGGACTTGTGTGTGGCAAACGACTCAAACCCGGCTGTGACATTCCTCTGACCAGATACTCTTAGCCTTACAATATTAATTCATTTTGTGTAGCCTGCTTGCACACTATCTATAAAATGATCAATCCAAGCTATGGACACTGCTTTAAGCTAAGAATCTTGAGTTTGGACCATTAATTAGTTTGACGGTTGAAGCCCTGTTTGTTATGTTACTTCTTTGGTTCTAATTTTCATCATGTCTAACAATAAATTTTCTGAGATCCATTTCATTTTTAAGTGATGAAAATTCCTGTTTGAAAAATCAAAGTCTTTTTCACTGGCATTTTCTAGGAGCAAGGAATTTTGTCATATCAAACTTAATATCTTTCACATAAGTCTGAAATATTAGGGTGTCCCCAGAGGAATCAGTAGACAACGACAGATAGAGCAGATTGTCATTGCCATAACAGTGATGAATCGGGCTCTTCTGTTGGAAAATTGAAGCCCATGACAGATAGGTAGTAAGGAACTTATTTGATGATCAAGCAATCTCTCATGAAAACAGATTTCCAAATCACACATTCTAACATTTGATATTCTTCTAAGCCCTTCAAACTCTGTATTTTAATGGTCATTTATCCCCTAGCTAAATAGATGTGTATAAAGAGAATATGGTAGGACTGGCTAAAATTTGTGTTTTGAAAGAGACAGTAAACACTTGGCTCACTACATTAAAAATTATCAATTTAGAACCTTCATTTTCAAAGGTCAGTCTTGAAAAAAAATGCAGAATTGGTTGGTAAAATTTTTAGTAATTAACCGTCTTATTCTTTACTTCTTTACTAGTTAAATAGATCTATGTCTACTTTGGCATATATCTTTAATAAATACTATAGATTAGAATAAAATGTTCACCAAAGAGAGTACTCAACATCATAGGAAAAAGTTTCTTCATCTTTCTATTGTGACAAGCTTAATTGAAGTTGGATTGTAATTCATGCAAAAATATATTATTAGTTGACCATTATTTTTGCAAAATTATGCCAAATGTATTCAATAGAATATTAACTTTCTTATAAATGATCATCTGAAAATCATGAACAAGGATAAAAAAATCTTCAGTGTGTTGCCATAGTCCTTCGTAGGTATTATTTTATTTTTTTTAAAAGACCAGTTAGTAGGGTACAGGTGACAGGAAATTCCTGATGAGGTACAGTAGATGGAGGCATAGCTGATTAGTTTTAAGTGTAGCATCCATGGGCTGTCCTTATATGATGAAAACAAATCACCTTCTCCATTTGCGTTAATTTATCTGTGGTTTTATTTTAAATATATTTTCTCCTAAGGTACAAGGGCAAGAGAATATTGGAGTTATAGTTACTCTGATTGTAAGATATATCACTATTTTCTGAAGAATATGTTTGATAAAGGGATTGCTAATAAAATGTTTTCATTAATATTTAGATATTAAGCTCAATAGAATGTGGGAATCATGTTCTCTTGGTTTACTGAAAAATTCGTACGGGCAGTAATTTGTGCATAAATGATGGGAAAGAAACACGTCTTATTATTTGCATTCTCACTGAATGCTCTAAAACAGTCATGACCCCAGGTACAGGGTGGAAAACCTTTCAGGCACTGTGGTAGATGACCCTACTCTTTTAGAAGGGAATGAGGTTGGCATGAGCTTTAGGATCTTGGGAAATTATTAGGAGAAAACTTGTAGGAGTAGGTTCTCGGGTAGTGGAGGCAGATTAAGTCATCAATTTAAAGGTGAAAATAACGCATTCCAGAAATAGAAGTTCAGATACTCAATGCAATGAACTTAGTTCTGCATATAATAATTAATGCAGGACTAATTTGGACTGGGTGAATATACAGAGACATAGCAAAAAATCAGAAAAAATTAAAAATATCTGACGTTCTTAGGACATTTTCCATATTCAGTTTGATGTCTCAATTGGGGAAAATCTTTAGCGTACCTGTAAGAATACGAATGACATGAAGATAATGTTATTTAAGGGAAAAGTATACATATGACACATTTTTTAACCTCTGACACAAAGCAGGTAAGAAACTGGCTTTAGGAGTCAGATATTCTGCATTAGAATCCAAGATCTTTAATTATTTTTTGATGCGTGCTTTGCAAAATAATTTGCTACTATTTTCTATAATACATGCACAATTTTAAAATGGGGTAATTAAAATACTGTATGTTCATATTATTTTAAGTAAGATCATATCAATTATGCCCAACACTTAATATGGTTCAACAGCTATACTCTTTGATTCTTCCCCAAATAGTCTGGATATATCATATTATCTATCAACACAATTTTGTTTTTGTTTTTGTTTTTGTTTTTTGAGTTACGTTTTCTTGATTTTATACTTGGTTATGATTCTTGATTTCTGTAATGCATTAATGCTTGTGTAGTGAAAAAAACAGATGAGACAAAAAAGCCTTATAGTAGCTAGATAGATTTTAGAAAACAGAATAGCTTTAAACATTCCCTAAAGTATCTTCTGCCTCACACTTAATAACCATCATTTTCCATGATGTGCCAGTTGATCTTAAATTGTTCAGTTTAAGAAATTTTAGTTTGTCAAAAAAATAAATTATAAATTATCTCTCTCTCTTGCTCCCCCTCTCTCTCCCTCTCTCTCTCCCTTTTTCTCTCCCCTTTTCTAACCATTCTCTTACACCAACCATTCATTTCAAAAGTAGATGGATACAGGGGCTGGGGATTTAGCTCAGTGGTTAAAGTGCCTGCCTTGCAAGCACAAGGGCCCGAGTTCGATCCCCAGCACAAAAAAAAAAAAAAAAAAAAAAAAAAAAAAAAAAAAAAAAAAAAAAAAAAAAAAAAAAAAAAAAAAAAAAAAAAAAAAAATAGATGGATACAAACATAACTACCATGGCTCTGGAAATACTATTCTCATTTTCTACACATACAGACAGTGATACTGCATCTTTCTTCATTTCAGGTACTTGGACTCTGCTCATAGAACCTGTCAGTGTGGTCAGACACGATTGCACCATCCATCTCTTTGGAAGGAAAGTAAGCCATTGCTCTCACTGCTGTGCAAATCCCAGAAATTGAATCTTCAAGCCATTGACTTCTGAATTAAAAATCAATCTGGATCAGGAACTTGGAAAGGTCTGTCTGAATTTAAGCTCCAGTTGCACCATAGGAACCAGATATTTCCTTTGCTGTGTTGAAAATTGTGAGTTATGCTCTATGACAAATATCCTTTTGATTAAACACCCACTCACATTTGTCAAGGTTCTGTCAAGTGAAAATTTCAAATTCTAAGGGGATCCTTATCCTCCAATTATTTTGTTCAGAACATTTGGTGTTTTGATTTCTGGAAAAGTTTGCTTTCCTGCAGTATGAATGAGTCTTGCCAAGTACTGAGATGATTAGTACCAACAATAATAATTGAGCCATCATGCAAGGGGGAACATTTGAATACCGACTCATTCTCAGTCCTTGCTTTATTTAATAAAAAAAGTTTTCTATGGAAACCGAGGAACCATCACAGATGTGGAACTGCAATTTTGTTTTATTATTAGAAGTTTCAAGAAAATAAAATTTATGCATAATAATCTAAGGCTTTTTTTAATATTGTAAGAAAACACATATCACGATTCTGGATATGCCCACTGCAGATGAGTTACTGATTCCAAAAAAGACTTTTAATTAATATTTTAAGTACTATTCACACAGTTATATAAAAAATGAGGTAAAACTTTCAGTTTCATCTCAAAGTGAACAGTATGTATTTTTCTTTTTTTATTCGCACTTGGTGATTATTTTCATGCTATGTTAGAACAATGAGAATTCAAATGACTGCTTTTCCTTTTGTAAAGCTCATCAACAATTCTTTTAGATGATCCCTGAAGTTTCTAAGTTTTAATTATCATGAATTATTAATATATATTTTTCACACTCTTTGTTCTGAAAACAATAGCAAAATATATAGTCACAAAGCCCAACAATATATCCATTCAATCAATATATGCGCAAATACCACAATATATTTATTTATTTAATCATTCCTTCAACAAATACTAATTTTGACATGTGCCAAGAGTTAGGCAGTCTATAGTGGAGTATTAAGATTTTGTGGCTCTGGCTAGTGTGGAACAAATATCCTGGAAAATTACATAAAATTAAACATGTAATTCCAAAGTGTACTATTTGGAAATATTCCATACTAATCCATTCACATGTACAATTTGTTTACATATTCTAGCATCAGTAAAAAAAAAAAAAAAAAAAAAAAAAAAAAAAAAAAAAAGCTTAATTTAAAATTTACAAATAGTTGTCTAATTAAAATGGTAAGCGTCATAGACCTATAAAGTATAATAAAAGTATATGATATAAATATATGACATAACCTTCTGCATTAATAAATGCCTCTGTAAGGAAATGAATGTGGAATATTTTTGGACAGTATGACTTGAGGTAGAGGCAGAGTCAAGTGAGAAAGTAATCGCTTCCATACAGAAAATATTGCAAAAGTCCTCATCACAATGCTAGAGAAAGAGCTTTTCTATCAATTTTGTAGCTGTCAGTGGTACCTCTTCAGATGGTCCCCACGATGATCCCACCCTCCCGACTCACCCGTCTCAGTGTTTCCTTCCCTTGGAAGCAGCCTCATGGCATCCATTCTCTGCTTCTATTTGGAGAACTTAGAGCGTCTTGTTGTCTTTCCTGCTAGAGCAATTTTCAGCTGATTAGTTCAGATCTATTCGTTCCATATGGTAGTTTTGAAGAGAATCTAAATTTTATTTCTCTATGTATCTTTTTAAAATCTTTTCAGCTTGAAGTTTGAAAATGTCTTGAAAATGTGTAGTTTGGACCAGAAAGTGCTGACCAAAAAACACTACTAAAATATAAAACCCTAATACACACAGACATAGACACACACACCCCCCACACACATGATTAAAAGATTAATAGTAGTCAACAAAACTTTGGAAGAGAACATAGATGACAGATAACACCCCACTTCAAGAGTTACTATAAAGCTATAGTACTTAAAACAGTATGGTATTGGCAAAGAACAGAAAAATAGAACAATGGAATAGAATAGAGATCTCAGCAATAAACTGAATAAATACAGTCAATTGATCTTTGAAAAATATTAAGCAAAATACACTAGATCTGAGGTTGAGGATTTAGCTCAGTGGTAGAGAGCTTGCCTAGCAAGCATAAGACTCCCAGTTCAATCCCCAGCAGCTCCCTACTCCCCCCAAAAATATACAATAGAGCAGAGATAGTCTTTTCAAAAAATGGTGTTGGTAAAACTTAACATCCATGTATGAAAAGAAAAGCATGAATCCAGACACAAACCTTCCACACGTCATAAAATTTAATTGAATCATAAACCTAATTATAAAACTACACAAATCCTAGAAGATAACATAGAAAAAATAAATTCACCTTGAATACAGTGATAACTTTTAGATACAACACCAAAGCAACAAAAATAATTTATAAACTGGATTTAACTAAAAATAGAAAGTTCTCACCAACAAAATCTTCAGGAAGCAAGTGAGAAGACTAGCCACAAACGGGGAGAAAATGTTGGCAAGAGGAATATCTTGTACAGGGCAGTTGCTCAAAATGTGGACTGATTTCTAAAACTCCAGAATAAGAGAATATTAAAAATCCAACAAAAATAGTCAAAAATTGGAATTGGAATCTCAGCAAAGAAAATATACATATAGCAACTAAGCATACAAAGATATGTTCAGTATCATATACCATTAGATGCTGTGGAATAAAATAACAATGAGATAACACTGCAGACCTCTTTGACGAGTCCAGAGCCAAAACATTGAAATCACTAAATACTGGTGAGGATGTAGAGCAACAGGAAATCTCTTTCATTGCTGATGGGAATGCAAAGCAGTGCCTTCATTTTTGAAGATTTGTGGCAACTTCTCACATACTAAATATTCTTTTGCCATAAAATCCTCCAATCAAACTCTTGGTATTTATGGAAATGTCTTGAAACATATATCCATGTGAATGTTTAAATCAACTATACATTATAACCTGGCATCATAAATACCTGAAGTTGAGAGGAAAAAAGATATTCTTCAGTGGCTGATCTTTTGACATCTTTTTTATTCTTCTAATTTATGTTTTCTTATAATTTATCTTTCACTTCTTTCCATAGTTGCCTGAGCGCTGGGATATAGCAATATTGGTAATATATTTTTTATTTCCATTTTCATTATCTCTGCATTATAATTGCTTACTTCATAAGTGAGGGTTCCTATGAAATAATAACTACAGCAACAATGGTCAATTTCTCATAGTGTTCTGAGATAGAAATAAGTCCATTTTAAAAGCAACTTTGAACCTTAGTGCATTTTGTACTGTTTTAATATATCATTTCACATAAGATAAAATAGATTATTAACTAATATTGAATATTTATGATTATTCTGGCAGCCAAGAATATCTTCCTTATAATAATGGTTGGACCTGAAAGCACAGGAATGCATGGTCGACGGTTAACACATTCATAACCAGGAATAAAGACTGAGGTCAGACTTCTACTCTAACGGAAGACAAAGTACGGATGACTGCATTACAAAAGAACAACCCGTTCTGCTCATTTTTTCTAATAATTTAAATAATGATCCATATGGTGTTTCCTACTCTGTATGTGTTCATAAAGTAGTTTTTCATCAAAAACAGGAAAAAAAGACAAATAGCTTTACAAATATGCGTATAATTAAGAAGAAACATATTGTTACATTTTCTTTTTTGAATTTGGTTATAAATCTCTTCATATCAATTAAATGTAAACCTAACATACAAATAACTTTGTCTTAGCAAGGAATGGATTATAATTATGATAGCATAATTTTCATACAAACATGAATAGTGAATAGCAAGTACAAATGTGCTCTTTAGTGACTCACCATCACAGTTGTCAAATATTTTAGTATCTTAAACTAGCTTTTCAAAGAGAAAGTAAGAATCTATTAATACTTGCTTAGTATTAATAGTTTCTTACTATTAAAAATCAAAGTATTTCCAGCATCACTCTGACCTTTATTTTCTACAAATTGCTATAGTAAAATGTTACGGTTTATATTGAGATATCCTCTAAAGCCTCACACACTCATAAGTGGGGCTTTTCGGAGGTGATAGGATCACGGATGGCCATCATTTGTCCACTGATGAGTTCCTGGCTAAATGTGAGATTGGGAGGTGAGGCCTGGTGGGAGGAGGGTCACGGGCCTCGTGCCCCGGAAGGGTCTACAGTATCCACCTCCCTCTTCTCTTATTCTTTCTCTGCTTCTTGCCACCCTGCCATGAGCTGTTTCTCCTCTGCCATGTCTCTCTGAGTTGGATCCAGTGGACTATGGACTGAAATCTGTACAAATTATGTACCAAAAATAAGCCTTTCTTCCTCTGAGTTGTGGGTGTCAGGTATGGTGTTTCAGCTAGGAGAAAGTAACTATGTTATAAAGCATGTTACAAGAAAGTGCAGTTTATGTTGTGTTAAAAAAAAAAAAATGGCTGCATACACTCTCAAACAGGGTTTAAACTAAAACCGCCTATGAGATTTCTTGCATGATTTTGAAAGAACATTAAAAATATGTTTTAGAGTATTTAGAATCTTTAATGACCTTATATCTGGCTCATCAAATATTGAAACTGTGTTTTAAAATATTCTAGTCGTGGTATCATGACAATACATCCTAAAAGAAAAGGCTAAATTGTAGTTAATTTTCAAAGTTATGGATCATATAGCATCCTCAATTATTTTATTGGGTCATATTTTTAAAGGTTTACTTCCGACTGCACATTCCTGATTACATTTGCAAAACTATCAGATCAATAAATGTAATGTTTTTGTCTATTTTCAGAGATTAAGCTCTTAAATTCTGTGTTTTATACCAAAGTTCCCAAGGACTATTTTGTTGAATATGCAAAAGTGTTTTCTTAGGGGAAATTAAAAAACAGAGACAAAAATGGGATAACTTTGAAAAATTCACCCGCACGTGAAACTTGTGGTTGAGTTCTTACTTCCTTCGCATGCCTCAAAGTTTATAGGAACTGGTACGTGAGGAAACAATCCTTTGGGACAGAAGTAAACCCTCTAGCTCAGCATACCCCAGTGAAAACTCCGGACTGTTAGATACGTGCAATCCTTTTGTTCTTCCTTCCCAGCAGTTATCCCTACTGATATAGGCAGTGTTTCATCTCAGCAAGAAATAACATCAGATAACATTGCGCTCTGTAAAGCAGACAAAATGAGGACTCTCAAATGAGAATGAATTAGAAATATCCCCACAGTAGCAACCAGGAGTTAAAAACATGAAGCCGACAAATGTCCGACAGAGGGGTTTCCAAAGACTTTTCTACTTCAACTTCTTGTTCTTCACAGAGATTATTAGTGCTGGAAAGTGTCAGACAGAAAGTGATGAATCTGGCCATGACAGATTTATGATCTGAAGCAAAACCAACTGTCTAGGAGCTATCCCTCTGATGACAGCTTTTAAATATAAAAACAAATAAGTAAGGCGTTTTCTCAAATGGTGTGAAAAGTTTCCATTTCCTTAGGTGGGTGGATGTGGGGAAGGGTCTTATCTTTCACTTCTCTATGATACTCACAGAATTTACAAAAGAGTGTTATTTTTTCATGTACCCTGGAAAGAATGTTGAGAATATTTTGTAACCCATGAAATCCTCTCTAATATTTAATTAAATTACAATGAAATATTTTCCTGAAACATAGAAATTTTGATAGGAGTCCGTTTTAATTTTTTTAAAATTTCCTCTGAAGTTGTTAATTATTATGATCCCTTAAAATAAAGAGAAAAAGTAACTAAAAACTAATACAGGATATTTTTTCCCCTGAATATCTGTTCATCATTAATTAGCTTTCTTCCCTAAAAGCACCAATATTATTTATTCCTGTGTGTTCTGACACTTTGAGAGGGTATAACTATCTTTCAGTTGGGCCAAATTTATTGATATAATGGCCTTTATAGAAAAATCTCCATGTTTCTAATTCACTTCTATTTTTAGAGAAAAATTTTGATTTCATCATTACAAATGTAGTTAAATAGTATATTGCATATCATTTTAGGCGATTTTTTTCAATCTCCGGTTCTCGTCTATGCTGAACAAGCTCCCTACCCTGATCTGATCCCTCTCCTGTGTGGCATATTGCTCTCAACTCAAAATGAAGTATTCTTAAATACACACACACACACACACACACACACACACACAAAGTTTCCGACATCTCAGAAATGTCTTCTTAAATTATAGTAAGCAAACATTGCAATGTAAAGTTTAAATAAAATGATAAAAGGAGAAAGTAATATATTAGTCAATACTCTAGCAGAGGATTGATGGAGGAGTGCATCTCAGAATATGAAGAAGATGATACATATATAACACATGAAAGAGTCCACAAATTAAGGTGAGTAGGCGAATAAATATCTCTCAAATCATTACATAAAATGGTAAAGTGTAGTTACACTTGTTGCAAATAGGGAGGGGCGGGTGAATAGAAGGGAGGGGAGGGGAAGGGGGAAGAGGGGGGAAAACCAAGATGTATCATGTACAGGTACAAAATAACCATGTTGATTATGATCATTATGTATACAATGTACCAATACATGTTCTTGGTAAAAAATAATAAAAAAATAAAAAAATTACATAAAAGTAAAAATGTTTTATAATATTTATATCGTATCATAAAATGTCATGTACCATACATTCTTCTAAACACGGTAGACCAAATAAATTCTCTGTATTTCCTAAGTCACTACATCACCATTATTTATTTAACAACTATCACAGGCACCACACCACCCTTTCTGTTTAATTTTTTTGTTTGCTCCATAGAAATGCTGTATCATAAAACAGCTGTTCCTTCATGTGAGAGGAAGTAAATCTGAAGAAGCCCAGAGTAGTTAAAGCAATGTCCTAAAGGCAGATGTGTTAATTCCCAAACTCAGAACCTGGGCTGTAATCATACACCTTCCTGTTATTCATCTCACTATAGACCTACACAGGCTTAAGGGTCTTGTTCTTAACGAGTGCAAATGCGCTTGATAAATCTTTACATTTTCTGAAAATTTCTCCAGCATTTCTGAGTGGACCCTTGTTTCCAGAAATGTGAGTTGGTAACTTTGACATCGTGGGACTTTTTTCCCCAGATTATTTAATGAATATTAGTTAACTAAATGTTTTCTTCGCAATGACTGTACATATTCATTTCTGAAATAATTTGGGATTTATTTTGAAGCAAAAATGTATAGTACTAACAGCCAGTTTAAACTTGAAAATATTTAAATCTGAGACTGAAGTACCATATCATGCTTTTAGATAGGGCTGCGATTTACAGATGCTATTTTTCAGAACCTTGCTCTGTCTAAATTTATTATTTTCAGGAGGCAGAGTGCTTCTCGTAGCATTTATTTAAATTAATAAATTGTTTTAAATGTCAGGAGCAGATATGTACGATCGAAAGTAGTTTATTAAATGTCTCTATGTTCTGAAATTCCAGATGAAACAATTTTTTCTTCTTGTTAGTTCAGTGAGTTTTGAAAGACAAATTTACATTAATTTTAAAGTTAATACTTTTGTGGGTTTAACTTAATTTGCGACAGGGAAAATAAATAAATACATTTGTTTATGCTATCTGCTGTTTGCAGGATATTTTACTCTTTGTTATTAGGTTTTGTTAACCAATGCTTTACTAAAACGTTCCAAAAGAAACACTACCGTTTAGAGACGGAAAGTAGACATAGGTCACAAGTTAAAGCCTATTAATGTCCCAAATTACTTAGAAAGGTCAGTTTGATTTAACTGACATAAAAGCCGAAAGCATAATAAAAAATAAATTATGCAACACATTAGAAATGTTTATTACATTTGTATATGACAGACCAGCTTTTATCTCATTTTTCTCAAAACTCACATGTACATGCTTGATAATGAATCTTTTTTTGGGGGGGAGTTAAGTGCTTACCCAAACCATTCCTGGCAAAGTCCTGCTGAATCTAAAAAGCTGAAGTTCTGATTTTACTGTTCTCTTATTTCTACTTCTTCACCCAAACACAATATTTCTAAAGATTGTAGACAGGCCCATAAAAGTGAACAAGTAAAGAGGATTATTATTTTATAGTAGGTATAAATAAGGTTTGGGGAAATAGTGAATTCCTGCCTTAAGGAATTTTATAGATTTTTGCCCATTTTTCAAAAAAAATATTTTCTTGTTCTCTGTTTGTTCCTTCTGTTTTATGCACACATCTTTTTCTGACAATGAATATTTTATTTTGTGAATGAATGTACTTTGGAAAGATCTACAGTACACTAACAGTTTTCTATTCAAATTACCATGAAAACTATTCTGTTGTATTTTAAATAAGACATAAGGAATAGTCCTAATTGCCAACTTATACAATAAAACACTATTATACATTTATTAAAATAGATTTTTAAAATGTCATTACATATTTTTGTTGAGGATCCTAGAGTTCAGCTATTTGCAAAGTGTCTTGCAGAAGTGCCCCACACCATCTCATGACTAATGTCACATCCTTGCCAAACCAATGACCTCAGTTTTTTACAGTAAAAATTGACAGTAATTATTTACTGGTACATGTACCAAGAATAAGAAATCATAGATATACCTAAGGAAAAGCCAAACTTTTGTTTCTTCTCCTTCCTCTAAGACTTCTCATTCATAGGAAGGAGTGGTTATCCTTGGGGAATTTCTTTCGGAGTGACCACAATGGACCGCTTTCATAATACACAATATCTAGAAAATTATTCTCTCCAGCTCTCCTTCATACAAGAATTTTATTCATCTCAACTTTTGCTGGCGTTTAGAACTTCACAAGTTTCTGACATCAATACCCTATGCTATGCCTTCAGATGGAATTAAATGCTGCCCCTTTTCTTGAGATGTGCCATCCTGCACTAGGTTTCTGAGTATTATCCTTGACTTATTAATGTATTCTCCAGGGATTAATATCTTTTGTTTACCTTTTTTTGTCCTTGGTGAGGTACTGTGATCAATTTCTGACCTTATTAGTAAAAAATGATGAGAATATAAAATTAAAAAGGATAATTTTTTTTAAAAAGTGATTTGATAATCACAGAGTCTTAAACTTTACATGTATTTTTGATCTTTTGACATTTTCACTTATTTTGCAAATTATTACAAGAAAATTATTTAAATTAGAGGAAAGAAAAATACCTGAGGATATGCACTCCTATTTTAACCACAATATTGAAAAATTTGAAAGCAATTTTTTGCTAAGCAATACAATATTCTTTAAAACTATTTTGCATCAATTAAATGAATTTAATTCATTTTGTTGTCTATTGAGAATTAATAGATATCAATCCGTAGGTAAAATGTAGTTATGTTGTTGTAGCCCATCCATAAAACCATGAACAAATACATATATTTGCAAACAAATACAAATAAAGGCTAGAATATATAACGAGATATTGGAAAAAATGAGGTTGGTTAATTAGTCCATAATTGTGATTAATAATTTTTAAATAATAGTTTCCTCTGTTAAAATGAAATGTATGCATGTTAAATAAAACACTAAATGTAAATTGAATAGATAATTTTTTTTTTTTTTTTTTTTTGTGGTGCCGGGGATCGAACTCAGGGCCTTGTGCTTGCAAGGCAAGCACTCTAATCACTGAGCTAAATCCTCAGCCCTGAATGGATAATTTTAGAAAAACATTAAAAAGCAAATCTTAAACATTGATGACAAACGATAGCATCTAAAACATACAAATATACAATGAAATAAATCTTAAGAATTGCATTTGAGTATGACCTACTTTTATCATAAAACATAAAAATCTGTAGGAGTTTATTGGAGCTCATTGTTTAAAAAATCATATTTCCTCACTTGAAACAGATTCAAAACTGATTTCTTTATCTATTGGGGGGATTGTATTTTCAACTACTGAGGTAATAGAACAAGTGTCAGTAGATTTTGTGGTAAAATACATATCACAGTAGAGTTACTAAATCTATTTTGTGTGTGCGTCTTTGGAAAATAAATCATATTCATAAAAAGAAAGTAAACTTTGCTCTTCTATATAGTATGTGTACTTTCCCACATGTCTTGATTTTCTCCATAAATTTTCTCATTCTTTCGCCCTGGAAATAGACACTGAAGTACACACCATTATACAGATGTTCCTTGAACTTCTGCTTTGGGCCAAAAATGTTTTTGCATTCTCCTATCCAGTGGTGAATAAGAGACAAAGCGCATGTCTTATGAATCTTCCATTTTATTTTAATAAACAGAGATACACAAGTAACCAAGCAATATGATTTCAGAGAATGGTAAATACTCTGAAATAGAAAACTAACAATTTATAGAGTTAATTATCTTTTGATAGCTGAAGCAATAAGCTGAAGTCACATCAAGTTATGATCTCATATCAAATAGTGTCCTATCACCTGAACAGAGCATGGGAGGATTTTCTAATATCTTTCCTTTTCACTTGTAAAACTTATCAGTTATGTCCTACCTTTGCTTATAGCTAATGCTTATCAGATACAGAAAATGAAAACATAAGCCTATTTGATTAAAAATTTAGAGTGTGTATACAATAAGTACAGAAAAAATTCTCAGAAATTATTTTCACCATTAACTTGACTATATGTTTAAATATTACAAATGAACATTATGAATAATTAATACACACACACTTTGGAGTGGATGTGAGTTAATCAGCCATCCCACAGTTTGATTACTACATTATTATTTGCCCTTTTTCTCATTTGACAAATAGTTTCATATTAGTTGGTAGATAATCTTCTAGCTAAACCTGTTTTTGAACTTACTGTGAAGTGTTTTATTATTCATTTGACATTAGAAAATATATTATGCTCTAATTACCTAATTTAAATAAATGCTTAATTTTGTAGATTTTATGTATAGCACTGCCTCACCTTTGTATAAATCAAACATATCAAGTAACACTCCTTCACCATGTTGTGGCTGAATACTTTATGACTTTACAATAAAATGACCTCTAGAGTGTTACTATGCAGTTCTAACATGAGAACTTGGTGGGGTCACTAATATCAGTCACCTGATGGTTCTAAATAAAGATTTGGGGATCAAATTGCTGAAGCTTGACTCTTTTTTTTTTCTTTCTTTTTTTTTTTTTTTGGTGCTGGGGATTGAACTCAGGTCCTTGTGCTTGCAAGGCAAGCACTTTAACCACTGAGCTAAATCCCCAGCCCAATAACTAGTGCTTTTTTTTTTTTTTTTTTTCCTGGTGCCACGAATCGAACTCGGGTCTTATGCTTGGTAGGCAAGCACTTTAACCACTGAGCTAAATCCCCAGCCCCTGAAGCTTGACTCTTGACTTGGCATTTAATTCCTCAATGAGCTTTAGCACGTCTCTCCCATTATTTGCACCTCAGTTTTCTAATGTAAAAGAATAACAAAATATTAATATATATTACAAGTTATTGAATTAGTTTGCATTTATGAAGTACTGTATAATAAGAACTACATAAATCTTAGCGATTACTATTTTTTATTTTGTTCTAATTTTCTAATCAAATTTACAAGGCAAATTACATATGATTGCTGGGACCATGACACACAGCTTTTCATAGATTAAAGAACGATGAAATGAGGATGAGCGTTGAGAAATAAACTACTATTAGATCATGGATGCTAAAATACAATACTAATTCACAATAAAACATATACAATTCTTCAAAGGTAAAAAAAGGAAAGCAAATGCTACCAAATAGTTGGTTGGAATTTGTAAAAGTGAATAATTACCCTGTGATAATTTTTATTATTGGTAATACATATTCCATATCAGTTTATACTAAGTTCCTATGTGGAAAGGTCCACTACAGCTACTTCTTATTTATAAGCAAAACAAAAAACAAAGCAAAGTACACTTTTATAAGAAAAAACTTAGAAGGAATAACTTGGCCATATTTGAAGATTAAAACACTACTGGCTGGTAAATCAAAATAAGCATTTTAGAATTTTCTAGACAACTGGCCTGAATAGGACCAAGGCCGAAGGCTTAAATGGTGAGAAGGGGGTCTGTGAAGTCATTTCAGGAGCACAGAGCTAGACACAAAATCATTACTCTTCTAAGAATGCAATTATCATTATTATCACCTTCTTCCTTCTCTGCCCGGAGCCAAGTGCCTAATACATACCCACTAAATTAGAGTTATTGAAAGAGATTGTGAGTATCAGCTAGTAGAAATGAGAGGAAAATAAAATATTACAGAATACAATTTCTTTTTATTTTGACATAGGATGGTAATCATGCCACTAAGTTCAACTTAAATTTTTGATGAAGAATGGAATCAGTACGCATTGCAAGCACGTACTAACAGATTTTTTAAATTAAGAAAATGATAAGAAAACAATTCTTATAAAAAAAGACATTGCAAGAGAAATAAGGGAGGGTAAGGAGTATTTGATAAATTCAAGTCCCAGTTAAATTGGCGTATCACAGATAATATGCTTACTGCCAGAACTTCTTTCTATATAGGGCATTAAATACAATTAACCTCACTGAGCTAAATCAGTTTAATTTAGCAATGTGCCGGTAGTTTGCCCTTTTACTAGGTAGAAGAGACATTGGTTAATTAATTGTAGTTCAGTAAGTATGTACTAATTTAATGGAATAAAGGGAGTAAAGTACAAAGTGCTGTGAGAAAGCTATCCTGCTGGTGATAGGATGAAAAACGTGGGGAGCAGATAAGAAAAAAAAAATTTTTTTTCTTCTAACTTCTTTGTCTTCAAAAATGAGTTGGAAAGTAGATGATTAGAGGTGGTGGAAGATAACAGACTGTCTTCAAAAAAGCTGTTTTAAATGAAGCAGGCACTAGGATTATAATGAGAATAATAGAATTTTGTAGTGTCTGCATTTATTTTCATAGTTTTCTTTCCTATTTTCCCTTAAATTAAATAAAAGGCAGAATTTCACTTTCATCCACTAAAAAGCGAGTTAATGATTATAATTTAGATGCTAGTGTAGGGCAATAGCTATTTATACAAATTATTACCCTGAGCACCTGCTCCAATTTTTCATGTATTATGCTAACAGTGTTTTTTGTCTTAATTAAAAATGTTAATTAGTGGTGATATAAACAGCAAAAGAAGAGCTGGTAACATATGCACACAAACTTTACAATATGTGCATAACTTTTTTCAAATTGATGAACTAAGCATGAAAGTAACTAAAATAATTACAAAGAGTTGCAAATTTTCAAATGAACCTGAGATTGTTCTCTGTGCAGCCAAGTAAGTTAACATATGATTGTTCTCTGCCTTTACGTATTTGGCTTCTTTTCTAATTATTGCACACATGAAATTTGAGCACTTCTGTCTTTCTTGAAATGTATTGCATTTACAACCTAACATGATTTTTCCAGCATGGTTTTACATATTGAGTTCTGCAGTTCATATCAATTTATCCCCAAATTATTTCATAGAATATTTGGAAATGTCTCCTTTGCAAATCTACCACTAAAATGCTGGAAAGCATGCATCGAGCCCTTTATTAAGTAGAAAGATGATGACTTCTAAAAGTATAAATCTCATGTTGCTTGTATTTGCAGGAAAGAATTCACAGGTAAAAGATGCATCATGATTTTGCATGCAATTCACATAGTATGCAATTGTAGTATGATTTGTAGGGAAGAAAACAATTAGGCTTTTTTTGCACTGCTCTTCAAATGTCCTAAGATACTTTCCCTTGGTTAGGATAGCCTATCCGATTTCTGGCTTTTTTTAAGTCATCACACAAAATAAAGAAAAATATGAAAACTGAGCTATTTACTAAAAGTGGAAGGAAGGGAAGCTGACTTTCTTATCTGCATAATGCTCTAATTGATTATATTAGATATGCTTTGCTGTGGAACAATTAAGAAATCTTTCCTTTCTTTCCCTGCAAGGGTGAACCTGATAGTATTCATTAAAAGTTGGTAATTAAAAGAATTAATGTGAATTTGGCAGTATTTTCCAACAATCTTCTCTTTCTCTCTTACAGTTATTTAAGGAAAAATGCAAGACTACCAAATTAATCAGCTCCAAATGTTTGAAGCCAAATGAGGAATCAAATGAGGTTTCATTTTTTCCCGTAGCCCTTTGCAAATTATGATGCCATTGTATTTGTATTTGCCATTTGTATTTGCCTAGTTGATTCCAGTGAAAATTCCGTAAGAGGAAAGACCTTGCGTGTTCTTTTTTCTGCTGTTTTCAGTTGATAGAACAATGCCTGGCTTCTGTTGAAAGGCTTTCATTCAATGGCAGAACTGTCAGTGAGCACTGATAAAGAAACGAACGGTGAAGCATAGTGCAGTTGGGTGGATTCATCCTTTCTTAATTTATCTACCCTAAAACTTCAGATTAAAGACAAATGAAGGGCAGGACCCTGAAGTTCTATAATCTTGACTAGACAACAGGTTTTTTCCAGTTAGGAATATTAAGACATAATCCTGAAATCATTCTTTTATATTGATTAAAATATTTTGAGAAGGCTGCTAACTATCAGAGAGCAGATACATTGAGAGATTGGAAATCACAAGATGGCATAAAACAAGAGAAAGAACTTAAATGGCTTTAGGCTTCAGACCTACACACACACACACACACACACACACACACACTCTCTCTCTCTCTCTCTCTCTCTCTCTCTCTCTTTCTCCCTCTCTCTCACACATGTGCACACATACACATATAAATCTGACAAATATACATTACAAACAGGAGCTAGAGCTTGGATCTTGATTGTACCTCCGAAGTCACGTGTGTCTGGAGGGTGATTGGGTCAGGGAGCTGCTAACCTGCTCTGCGGATTGGTCCACTGATGGCATCATCATTCACTAGTTGTGAGGAGGCGGAGCCTGGTCGGAGGAAACAAATCACTGGAGATCGCTGACGCGGAACGATACATCCCCCTCTTCAACTCCACCCTTCACTCTGATGGAGCAGCCTTCCTCCGCTGACTAACTGTCAACTAAACTGTGAGAGAAAATCATTTCCTCCTTTAAATTATGTGAGTTGGATATTGTGTCTCAGCGAGGAGAAAACAACTAAGACAACATAGGTATATTTTTACTGAAATATAAATCTAATGTAATGTGTTATAGTCATAGAAGGAGAGTATAGAGGGACACTATTTCACAGACTGATGTAGCTGCATGGTGGGGAGGCATATCTCTGCTTTAATGTACACAAGCACTTTACCCGTGTGATTCCTTACGTGAAACCAGAAACTTGAAAACATGGGACACTAACTCATTTTTCCACTTCCGCCTGTCCCCTGACTCGGTGTCATGTATATTAAGCATATTTGGGAAACGACTTCTTTTTCTTTTTTTTTATTAATTCATGCCAATTTTGGTAGTTGTTTTTGTTTTTGTTTTGTTTTTGGGTTTTTGTTTTTGTTTTTGTCACAGAACTGCTCCCTTTGCATCTAAGATGACTGTGAACCCAGGCACAGCTCCTTTTGTTTTATTTCTACATTTTTGAGAACAGGATAAAAAATAAAAGGATATATTTTGTGAAAACATATTCTCAGATGGGCTTTCTGGTACACGTGGCCACCATATAACGAAAGTTGGAAACAAAGTGTTTGGACACGTACTCTCTACTCACCGTCCTTCCCAGAGTCCAAATAATGGGGAAGTAGAAATGCAGAGAGGAGGAGGTGCCGGCTCACAGTGTGACCATGAACATCAGGGTCTTTTGTACGGATTGTTCGAAAAAGTAATTGGCAAAGTAGACAGGTAGAGCAGGCAAATGTACTGTTAACTTTGAAAGGGATCTGTGGTCAAAGTATAATATTTATAGAGGACACAGAAGAAAGATATATGCAGAAAGACCTTTAAAATAGCTAAAGTATAGGATCATGCTCCTACTTAACAATTAAATATTATTACGTTGTCTCTTAGGCTTTTTTCTCTCTGTTTTTTTTACAAAGGACTGTAAGTCTACAGTGTAATCTGTGATGTTGACTATATATCTAAGTCATAATTGCTAACATCTTCATAACACACCCTGGTGTCATCTGCCACATTTTATCTATCCACTCTTCAGATGACGGACAGTCAAATTGCTTCCAATTCTCTTGGCTAAAAGTACTGCTGCAATGAATAAGCTTGACCCTATCCCCATATGTGGTTTTCTAGAATGACTGCCAAACCCCCAAATCTTACCAGCAGTGAGACTCGCATTCCACTAACTCTTGGCATCCTCCAGCTTTTTAATTATTACCAGTCCAATGGCAAAGCCACATCTGATTGTTATTCTGATTTTCTCTCTCTGCTAAATAAGATTATGCATATTTTAACATATCCCTTAGCTTTGGTGAGTTCTTCTATAATCTGAGTTTTTCTGCACTTTTTTTCTACTTTTCTTTGTTCTTTCCTTTGTGGTTTCTAAGGTCCATGTTCCTATTCTGGGTATGAATCTATTGTCATTTTTTAGTTATTTTGATTATTTGTCCCTATTCTGTAATATGGCTCTTAACTGTGACATTACTGATACCAAAGAGAAGAAAAATAAAACTTCTATATAAACATACCAAATCAATGATGGTGATATTTTTGTGCTTTTGAAGACTTATGAAACTCTATGCCATTCCAAGTCAGAAGAATATTTTATTTTTATTAATTATATCTTATGCTTTTAATCCAACTACAAACCATTGTTAAGGATGATATTTAAAAGGAATATAATATATTGTTTTTCTCTATATATTATTCTAATTTTCCTAATATCATATACTAAACTTTCTGACCTTTCTCCAAAACATACAATGTTGACACCTTAAAATATTATAAATTTCAATCTGAATATGTATCTTTTGTATATGGTCTTCCTTTTCAATACAGTATTTTAGTTTTCTCTCTTCATTAGCAAAGTTTAGCATGATCATTGATGATATTTTATGATGCATTGACTTCCGATTTGCAGGAACCAACTTGCCCTTCTTTTGGTTTCTATAGGATGGCTATGTATTAGAGATTATTGTAGTAATCTTAGTTAGAAAAGATGGAGGCAAAAATACACTAGGATCTACGTGTCTGGAATGTAAAGTTCATACTTTTAAAAGATGTCATTTGGCTTATAAGGAAGTTTTAATCAAACCATTCACTTGTTTTTTAACTAAATGACAATTTATTGCCTTGAGATGTTTTTCAGAACTAGTGACAAATACTTGCAAAATTTAAATTTTCTATTTCAGGCTGAGTTTTAATTGTGTAATGCCTTATGTCTCACTCTACTTTGATCTCTTTAAAGCAAAAGTTGAGTCACTTCATTAATTGATTCTTTGCCAAAATAGCTTGTTTTCTCTCAGCCTATGTTTTAAGGATACACAAAGTTGACCATTCTCCTTCTGTTGACTTGCCATTGTCTTACTAGGGTACAGAATGTTTCCTGCAGTCCCGGCATTTCATTATTTTCTTTTCTAAGTCACTACTAAATGACTGAGTTATGCTTTTCTTAGTTTAACAGTATTATATCAATGTATATACTTTCTCTCAGAACACACTAAATCTCACTAGAAATGGTACCGCTGTTTCTAGCAACAGGGATTCTTTTGGAATCCTGTTGCCAGTGGGATACTGGTCTGGAGTTAAATTCAAGCTCATGGAAAATATTCATGGTTTTATTTTATGAAAAACATAATCAATGTACCGGTAAAACTGTCACTGAGAATGAGTTAGAAAAATATTCTGCTGCTGAACATCAAAGATTAAGTGAAAATGAATTGTTACCTCATGGTAGAGCAAGATGGTAATAGTTTGATAGTACAATCTCTGTATTTTTCCAAAATATTTTTATTTTATCATAATGTAGTTTCATGGTCATAACCTTCACAAGTAACTGTCAAGAATTGTTTTTATTATACCCATAAAATTTCACTGATGCCAGTAATAGACTCCTTATCTTTTTCTACTTATCTATTTCTATGAACAAAAGAATGTGAAAAAAAAAATGAGCTCAGTAAACTGACCATGAAGTAAATATCTGTCAATATTTTCCATTGAAACAGGCAGTTGACATGTAAACATCCTGTAATGTGAACAATATTGCATAGACTTTAGATCTGAAGATTTTAAAAAGATAATAGATCTCCAAGACTATGCACTGTATTATGGAATATGATATATATATTTTTAATTTTTTTTTTATTTTTACCGAGAACATGTATTGGTACATTGTATACATAATGATCATAATTAACATGGTTATTTTGTACCTGTACATGATGTATCTTGGTTTTCCCCCTCTTCCCCTCCCCTCCCTTCCATTCACTCACCCCTCTCTATTTACAACAAGTTTATTTACACTTTTCCATTCTTTTCCCTTTCATCTTACTTTTCTTTTAACCTTCTTCTTTATCCCCCTTTTCCCTATCTAGTTCTCCTCTCTTTTGAATACTATCTCTTTTTTTCTTGATGCTCCTTGAGAACATACTATTAAGTGAAATAAATCAGACACTTATCAGTACACATCAAATTGTTTCTCTGATATGAGAAACCATAAGTGTAAATAAGGACTAAGGGATATAATAGATATTATGTTTAAAAAAAAAGGAATATGATATATGTTTGTAAACAATTATAGTCCCAGATAAATAGTTTAAGATGACCTAAGGTATTTTCCAACAGCTCTAGAAAAACAATAATTATGACAATCTTTAGGACTCTTCTTTCCCTACTTAGTATACAAAAAACTTGTTAAACCTGTGGAATAAAAATGGCTTTCCACCTGGGCCTGGCTGCAGTGTGTTGGTTTAGCTGAGAAAGGCCTGCTAAGCCTACTGCAGACTCTGGAAACCTCCTTACACCGGGTGGACTGCATTTCTGAATTCAGCCTGATGGAAAATCATCAGAATTGAGGGTGGCCACCCTCAGGAATATCTGGAAAAGCCATGTGTGATACTACATCTTTCACTCTTCTCTGTCTGCTGACTCTGCTACATATTAATGCTGAAGATTTTATTAGAAATCTCAAGTTTAGTTTCTGAGTCATAGTGTAAAATATCATATCACAGAAGGTAATCAAACCTTACTATTAATGCCAAAATAAAATATTAAATAATTCTATTTGTTTCTGAGTATAGATATACAGATATGAATAATAAAGCTCTAGTGTTATACTAAACTTGCCCTCCTTAAAACATTTTTATTCTGTGAAGAGTCCTTAAAATCTGCAGAAATCTTTGACATGTGCTGAAATTAGAACAAGCCACCCTTTCCTGCTTGGTTTTATATCCTTCTTAGCATCACGCCTTCCATTCTTCTTCCTTTTTTTAACTTTAATGGCTAGTAGTAGAGTACTTGAACCCCAAAAGGAGATGATTAATAAATGTTTTCATTATGCTACTGAATATGTAAGTAAATAAATAATCATAAATTCACTTTAGTTACCTTTTTAGTTGTTTATCTCTGTAAGTTTTTTGGCATTTTTGTATCATGGAGTTTGTTGGGATATTCCAAAACATTTTCTAATATTGGCTTTGTACAAGAGAGGCAAACTCCTCAAAGTGTGAATTCTTGAAGATTCGATTGATTCATTCTTCACTTTGATTATTTTTGATGAGGCCCTCTATCATAAAATTTTATCTGTTTGCCTCTAATTCTTTTAAAGGCAAGAAAATATTCTTTCTCTTAGAGACACAAGCAGTACAGTGCAGTCAGCTTACAACGGAGAAACAAAAGAGATCTTAATATTCAAGATATTGAATTGGCCGAAAGGAGAAACAAAATATCAGATGTTTTAATTTTTGTTATACAGTGTAAACCTTAAACATTATCCAGGACAATCAACTGGTAAAATTTAAATGCACTCAATCATAATATCCTTTTAAGAATATTTTGCCATGTATCATAATCAGCATAAGTTGGTTTTTTAGGGCCTTCACACAAAATGTTTGCACATTAATGCTGTAGGTTGGTACATAAAGAATACAATCTCATTAGATCTCTCCAAACAAGAATCAGCAAACCTTTTCTGAGAAGAACAACACAGAAAATATTTTAGATTCTTTACATCATGATTGCCACGACAAATAGTCAACAAACCATTGTAATACAAAAGCAGACACACACACAAACAAAGGCTTTGGCTGTGTTACAATGAAACTTTATTTATTAAAAACAAGCAATCAGTTGGATTTGGCTTGTGGGCCATCATTTGCCAATTCAATCTCTAAGCATGTTTTAAAATCATGAAATGATGATAATTGTTTTATACAATCTATAATGAAATATATGTAATCCTAAAATAAAATATATTAGCTTTAGTTAATGAAAAGGAATTCTATTTTATCATTAGCGTAATAAAAACATTTATTTTCACAAAATACTCTAATAAAAATAAAATAAAGAGCATACTATTGAGTTTTTGCTCTGTCAAGATTGTAAGAGTGAGAAGCCAGGGAGGGTGGTGCACACCTCTAATCCCAGCACTTGGGAGGCTGAGGCAGGAGGATCACTGTGAGTTCAAGGCCAGCCTCAGCTACATAGTGAGTTCAAGGCCAAATTGATCTACATTGCGAGACTTTCTCTCCAAAACCCAAAAACAAGCAAACAAACAAAAACACAACAACAACAACAACAACAACAACAACAACAACAACAACAAAAGTGTAGAAGAGTGAGGTAGCTGGGCATGTTGGCTCACCCTTGTAATCCCAGCACATTAGCACTCTAGGAGACTGAGGCAAAAAGATTGCAAATTCAAGCCCACTATGTAGAATTAAGCAACTTAGTGAGACTCTGTCAAAAATTAATTTTTAGTAAAGCTGGAAATTTATTTCAGTATGAAGTCCTTGGCAGGTTCAATCTCAATACATAATTAAATGACACAGGCATGAAATAATAAAATAAGACAACCTTCAATACGATGAAATAGAGTCAAGTTGAGAATATTTGTTTCAGCCTCAATCCTCTTAGTGCTGAGGATAAAGATGTTTGCACTTGTTAATGATATTGTACTGGGAGCAGCCTTCAGGCAAATGAACTAAGCATTAATTACAGACAGAGAATTGCATAATGCAATGAATTCTTCCTGGGGAAAACTTTGTAGATTTGTTGAAGGGGCTATTTAAGAGGAGAAATTACAGTATTATGAAAGACTGACAAATTGTAAATAAAAGACATTGAGTTTAGCTTGGAAGTTCTTGTACACTATCAGCAAACCAGTTAGAGCTCCCGTGGAAGAGGTCTGATCCAGCCAGATACTTGTACTTATAGAAGTATCAATGCTTTTATCTTGCTTTAGTTATTCATGTGCTTATTATTATTACATAAAAGAAGTCCCCAGGCATGACTTATTTTCTCAGTTTAGTGGCTGTTTTAAGTGGACCTGCTGAGATGTTAGCAATAGTGGAACCTTGCTGGTTGTTGTTTCTCACTGGCCATCCCTGCTGCTGTGGAGGTTCAAGTTGCCCCAGTGAGTACTCGCAACAATACAGCGCATAATTAGCTAAGCGTTTACACTCATGTACATAGGAATAAAGGGTTACATTTCTGTGGAACAAATATACATATCAAAAAGTATCAAAAACTTACTGTTATATGTATTATTGTGAAATTTGTTTTCTTGCAGAAATGGCCTTAAAAATCAGTATACAGTAATATCTGTTAAGCTAGGCATGGCATCAATGTAGGTTTCAGTCTACTTCATAGTTGGGAGGATGACGAGTTAATTTTTTAGAGAAGAAGAAATGTGAAACATACAAAATTTTTGTAATAGACTCAAATATTTGTATGCTAGACACATGGAAATAAATGGCATGATATTTCCAGTTAGCTGTAAATTCATGTTTTTAAATTTTATTTTAATAGTACATTTTAGATGTACATAGTGATAACATTCATCATAGCAGATTTGCACCATACATGATATATCTTGTTGCTTCTTTTTTTCCCATTCTGCTCCCCTCATCCCCTCCTCCCTCACCATTTACAAAAGCTTTTTTTTCCTTTTTTTTTCCCTTCCATTTCTTATTACTCTTGTCCCTCTATTCCTTTCCCCCTCTCTTTTTCCCTTTCCCCTTTGGACATTTTCTTCCCTTTCCCAGTATAATATATTTTAGTCTTTGTTTACACTTTCCACTTCTCATACCAGAGAAACAATGTGGTATTTAAACATGTGTGTCTGATTTATTTCACTTAAGTGTATGGTCTTGAGATGTATCCATTTATCTAGGAATATCTCAAGCTTATCACTCTTTATGGCACAGTAGTACTCTATTGTATTAATTTTTTTTTTCTTTATCCATTCTGCTCTTGATGGGCATTTGGGCTGCTTCCAAGATTTAGCTATTACAAACTGTGCTGCTATAAACGTAGGTGTGCATATATCACTGCAGTATGATTCTTTTAATTCTTTTGGGAAGATACCAAGAAGTGGAACCTCTAGTCCTAGTTCCCTGAGGAATCTCCACAATGATTTCCATAGCGGTTGCACCAGTCTACATTCTGACCAACAGTGGAGAAGGTTCCTTTTTCTCTACAGCCCCTCCAGCATTTGTTATTGGCTGATTTGTTGATAATAGCCATTTCTTTCTGGAGTGAGATGGAATCTCAGGGTTGTTTTAATTTGCATCTCTCGAATGACCAGTGATGTTGAACATCTTTCCATATGTCTATTTGCTGTTTCTACTTCTTCATCTGAGAAGTGTCTATTCATTTCAGTTGCCCACTTTTGAATTAGGTCTTTAAATTGGGGGGGGGGTGTCTGATTTTTTTGAGTTCTTTATATATTCGAGATGTTAGTCCTTTGTCAGAGGAATAGCTGGCAAAAATTTTTTCCCACACTGTGGGTTGTCTCTTTGTTCTGTTGGTAGTTTCCTTTGCTGTGCAAATCTTTTTAATAAAATCAGGTCCCAGTTGTTCATTCTTTGTGGTATTTCCTGTGCAACTGGGGATTTGTTCATAAAGTCGTTGCCTATACCTGTGTCTTCAAGAGTTCTACCTACTCTATCTTCCAATAGATTTAGTGTTTCTGTTTTAACATTTAGATCTTTGATGCACTTTGATTTTAGCTTAGTGCATGGGGAAAGATATGGGTCTAGTTTTAACCTTCAGCATGTGGAGAGCCAGTTTTTCCAGCACCATTTAATAAAGAAGCTATCTTTCTTCCACTGAGATTGTTTGGCCCCTTTGTCAAAGATAAGGTGACTGAGAGTGTTTGGACCTGTTTCTTCATCTTCTAATCTGTTCCATTGGTCCTGGCGTCTGTTTTTGTGCCAGTACCATGCTGTTTTTATTACGGTAGCTTTGTAGTATAGTTTCAGGTAAAAGATTGTGATGGCCCCTGCTTTGCTTTTGTTGCCCAGAATTGCTTTTGCTATTCTAGGTTTCTTTTGGTTCCAAATGAATTTTAGGATTGTCTTCTCTAATTCTGTGAGGTATGCTATTGGTAATTTAATTGAGATTAGATTAAATCTGTATAGCAGATTTGGGAGTATGGTCATTTTCACTCTATGAATTACCAAACCTGGATCAAGAAGATATAAAAACTCTAAATAACCCAGTATCAGCCACTGAAATTGAAGAAGTAAAAACCTACCAACAAAGAAAAGCCCAGGTCCTGATGGATTCACTGCTGAATTCTACAAGAAATTTAGAGATGATTTAATGCCACTAATTCTCAAACTCTTTAACAAAATTGAAACAGAAGCAATACTCCTAAATTCATTTCTAGAAGCAAGCATTACCCTAATACCAAAGCCAGAGAAGGATCCAACAAAAAAAGAGAACTACAGGCCAATCTCATTAATGAACATAGATGCAAAAATCCTCAATAAGATACTGGCAAACAGAATGCAACAAATAATCAAGAAGATTATACACTATGACCAAGTAGGAGTCATTCCTGGGATGCAGGGATGGTTCATCATATGCAAATCAATAAATGTGATACACCAAATTAACAGACCCAATGACAAAAAAACATATGATCATCTCAACAGATGCAGAAAAGGCATTTGACAAGGTCCAACACCCATTCATGATAAAAGCCCTACAGAAAATTGGAATACATGGTCTTTATCTCAATCTGATAAAAGCCATCTATGACAAACCAATAGGCAACATCATACTAAATGGTCAAAAACTAAAAGCTTTTGCTCTAAAATCCGGAATAAGATAAGGATGTCCACTCTCACCACTCTTATTCAATATAGTCCTGGAAACATTAGCCAGAGCAATTAGACAAGAGAAAGAAATAAAAGGAATAAGGAAAGGAAAAGAAGAAGTTAAATAATCATTATTCACAGATGACATGATACTCTATATAGAAGACCCCAAAAACTCCACCAAAAGACTTCTAGATTTAATAACCAAATTCAGCAGCGTAGCTGGATATAAAGTCAACACTCAGAAATCAATAGCATTCCTGTATACAAACAACAGACTCACTGAGAGATAAATTAGGGAAACAACACCTTTCACAACAGCATCCCCAAAAATGAAGTACCTAGGAATCAATCTAATGAAAGAAGTTAAAGATCTGTACAACAAAAACTATAGTACTTTGAAAAAAGGAGATTGAAGAAGATATCAGAAAATGGAAAATATCCCTTGCTTCTGGGTAGGAAGAACCAATATAGTGAAAATTAGCTGTAAATTCTTATCACTCATCCTCAACAAAGCGACAATACCAAGGACCTGTGAACACACAAATCCAAAAAAAAGGAGTAATTCTTCTTGTTACAGGTTTATTTTTCTAAGTATGAGTTTATATCTTCACTTGAAACTTCAAAAATTATAGTTTATGTAAATCTAAAAGTACAGATTTAGTCAGTAGCACTGGGGTGTCTCAGGGCAAATTGTGTGACATGGCCTTTATATCTGCCATTGTTTATCAGCTAGCAGTATTTATTAGGTAGACTTGTAGGTGCTATGAGTCCAAAATTTGTGATGTCCGTAGATTGGGTCTAAATACGGTGACTACTCAGTGCAAAACACAATATGACACTTCATTTGTAATATTAATCTGTAAATATAGTTACAAATGCACATTTTCTTTTCAAAGTCTTCATATATATATGTATGTGTATATATATATATATGTGTGTGTGTGTATATATAAGAACATCTGCGTGTAAGAAGAAACATAGGTGATTGAATGAATAGAAACAGGATGGTACCATGGTAAGGCAGACTTCATATCTGATGAGCTTTAAACAGGAATATAAAGTTCAATTAGATAATTGCCTGTCTAATCCTATTGTGACTATATTGATGAAAGTTGAAATTGGTTTTACATTCTGAACTGAAAAATATATTTACTTCATTCATTCATTTTCTTATAATTATATGGTTGTATAAACATTATATTTTTAAAGTTACAATCTTAAGGGCTGGGGATTTAGCTCAGTGATTAGAGTGCTTGCCTTGCAAGCACAAGGCCCTGAGTTCAATCCCTGGCACCACCAAAAAAAAAAAAAAAAAAAAAGAAAGTTACAATCTTAAATGTGAGAATCCTAATTTCTGCCTTTAAATTAATTATGCAATTTCCTGAAAATATCACATATCATATATCATATTAATAAAATTGCCATTCAAGAAGAAACTTGTTAACTTATTTCTTGTCAGGAACTAAAGGCGGGGAGGAAGGGAGGGAGGGCGAAGTGACTAAAACATACTAATACTAATAGTGAAAGGGTGAATATGATTAACTCTCCCTGGAATTAACACTCAACAAAATCTTGTGTAGCTAAATTTATTGGTACCTTTCTAAACTCAGAAATTCTATTAGAATCCTCAATACATAACCTCGCTCAATCCTCAAAACATATAAAAAAATGTATAAATGTACCTATTTTACAGGCAAAAATAATGACGTTTAAAGAGCTAATGTAGATTAACTAAGATTTCATAGCCAGTAAGTAACAGAATTGAGATCTGAGCCCAGATGATCCTAAGAACAAACCTCATGTTCACAAAAAATACTTCTATACTTTGCTCAGTCTCTTTTAGTTTCGACCAAATAAAGTTAAATGATTCAATATTATTAATTTAAGCCTTCCTGTGGCACAGAGTCGTGCTGTTATGTACCATTTCTTAGGAAAAGACCACCTCTGAAGTAGATGTGGAGAAAAACTAAAGATAAATTGTTTGTACGGAATTTAAAATCAACCCTTGAAAGGAGACTCCAAACTATGATACAGGTGCGAGAGCTTGCAGACCTGCCTGATGAAGCCACGCTCCTAACCAGAGCGCCGAGGGCAGGGAGGCCGTAAGCCAGTCGGAGTCGGAACACCGACTGAACAGGTGTGGCAGCAAGTGGGCTGAAGAGGAACAAGACTCATTTCACAAGTCTGGATTTTCCTAAATGCAGGTCTTTTCCAAAGTAGATTTTCTGATTCGATCTCCTTGTGCTTTCCTGGTTTGCCATAGACATCAACACTGCAAAAGGCGTCAAGAAAAGGCCATTATTTGAACTGGAGTCGTTTTCATTTGCTTGCCAATTATTTTGGATAACGTCTTGGAAAGATGAGAGAAGTTTTTATCAGAGCCACGTCTGCTTTCTGTGAACCCTCATAACTTCCTCGGAGTTGTTTGGATTGATAATTTGACAGGATCAGTCTCTAAAAGTAAAATTAAAGTTGTTGATGGCTTTCTCACTTTTAAAACAACTATAAATGTCAATGTAGTATCATTTTGAATCAGGAAATTCAGATCCTTGAACAAGGCATTGAAATATTTGTTCTTGAAAAAGAAATAACTTTTCTCTGATGTCAGAGAGGCTTTCTGACACTTAGAGTCTTAAAATAGGATATTATTCCTTCTACTTATTGTTCACGACTTTACCAGTGATAAGAATTCATCCAAACTGATCATAAGAGAGAGAAAATCAGAAGATAGAAAACTATTCTGTGAAGGAACTGCATATCTCATACTTCTGACTCTACAGATTGTGACTGTTATTTTTTTAAACAGGTTTATTGAGCAGAGTGAGACATGGATAGTCTGATCAATTTAGGACACTGCTTTTAATTATTGCAGCCCAGATGGCCTACACTCTTTAAACAACCATGTGTGCTCACAACATAACAACACAAGCATTCATACACACACACACACACACGCACACACACACATGCAAAGAAGAAAATGAATAATGCTAAATTGATAGAGCAAAAAAGAAACACAAGGGGCCCCAATTTATAAATTTGTTACTATTAACCTAGACTTTGAAGATCAGTGGATTTTCCATCCTCAATAATAAAAACTAAATAAATTATTAAAATTAAGTTGTAAACAAGTAAATTTCTTAACAATTACTATCACTCAACAAAGGAGATATTTATAGATTTGTTGCCAAGTGACTTATTGTGCCTATAAGGATATACAAGTATAATTGGTAGTATAATTTTCCCAATTGGATTCCTGTCATTTTTTATGTACTCATAACTTTAATATTTTTAAATAATTAAAATGGCTTCATGAATCCCACATGGAAGGTAAAAGCATAGTAGCATGACACAAAAGTGCACTACCTTCTACTAGTTGAGTAGGTTAGGAAAAATGGCTGAATCTTCAAGCCAGACAGAGCGAAGTGCAAGTGTAGTATCAATAACCAAGATACATCATGTATGGGTACAGAATTAATGTAATGAATGTGACCATTGTATGTAGAATGTACCAATACATGTTCTTGGTTTAAAATAAAAAAAAAAATATTTAATGAAAACTGATGTTGCAAAAGTAACTTGTGGCTCGTGTGTTTTGTCTTTTTTTTGTTTTTAATCTTTAATTCAAGACTTATAATACCTATTCTGGGATTCATATAGATAACACACTTGACAAAAATTGGATATTCCTTTGAAATTGTTTACCTGACTTTTTCTGTTTCAATTACTGCTCTTAAGTATTGTCACCTTATACTCTAATAACAAATAACTAACCACACTTTTAAAAACACACTAAATGTATCAATATCTGTCTGTGGGATTACAATGTGTGGCAATGTAGTTCTCCTTGGATTTATCCTAGTTGAAGATCTTTGAATTTCCTGAATAAGTTTTTGGATTTCTGTCATCATTTGAGTAGTTTCTGGGCTTTATATCTTTAAATAAGCTGTCTGCTTGTTTCTCTCTTCTCTTCTGGGATTTCCTAAAGTGTGCTGGTCTGCTCCATAGTGACATGTGCTTTTCCATTCTTCTTTTGGTTTTGCTTCTGATTTGATTATTTTAAAAGACACCTTTCAAATTTACTAATTCTCTATTCTCCTGGAACAAATCTGTTAATGAACCTCTCCTGAGAATTTTTAACTTCAATTACTGTATTCGCCAGCTATATAACTTTTTGGTTCTTTCTTGAAATTTGTGCTTCTCGGAAAGAAAAGGGAAAGGGAAATCATGGAGAATTGTAAATAAACTTGCTGTAAATAGGGATGGAGGGAACAGAAGGGAGGGGAGGGGAAGAGGGGGGAGAACCAAGAGACACCATGTACAGGTACAAAACAAACATGATAAATGTGATCAATATACGTACAATGTACCAATACATGTTCTTGATTTAAAAAAAAAAGAAAAGAAATTTGTGTTTCTTTATTGATATTCTCGTTTTCCTCATGAATGATTCTTCTGAGTTCCATTAACTATTTGCCTGTTTGCTTTGAGTTCACTGAGCACCCCTGCAATAGTTATTTTTAATTATTTTTCAGGTAATGTACAATTTTTTAGCATGTTTCGGGGGTGGGGGGCTGTTCCTTTCATTCAGTTATGTTGCCTTTTTCTTGAAATATATTTTAATTCATTCTGGGATTTAGACATTCAAAAAGTGACCGCGTCTCTTCATCTTTAAGTCCTAGTTTCACTTAGGGGCAGATCTTCACCAAGTAGCTCACCTGGAGGTTCTGTGTCCTCTCACACTGGTCCGGAACACCCTTCCCCTGGTCTCTGCTGCAGAACTGTGGCCGCAACGTGCAGAAGGGCTCTCCTGTTTTCCACGTACACACTCTGCCCAAGTCCTTGCAATACTCAGACAGGAGAGAGAGAAAACCAGCCCCTTGGGAAGCCCCAGATCATCCAGAACACTGGACACTTATTCACTCTTTTATTTTCATCCCAAACAAGCAGGAACAATGTAGTAATTTTCCTGACCTTGTTGCAGGTGTATAGGAGCATGCACAGAACAGATTCACCAAACATTCATAATCACCCTGCCTCCTTTTGGAGATTTAAAACAAAATTGAAATATCTAGTATTTAAGAATATTGCTAGAACTCTGATTAAATTATTTTTACTTTAAGGGCTTTTTGTTAAATAAGATTTTTATTGATTGCATTAAAATTAAAAATAGCCTACCAGTATATCTAGAACATTTTAAACAAGGAAGTTTTATTTATGAAAGTTCTCTTTATCTTCCTTTGGTACAACATATTTTTTCTCATTTATGTTATTAGTAGAGTCCAAACATTAATGTATTGCCATTCATCATTTGGCATGTTAGCAATTTTTTAAAGTTATCACCTCAATGAAAGAAATACATGAGACACTGACTACCAAAAAGAAGTAATCTATAAAGGTAAGCTAGACTATGTCAATTTAATAATTAATTTCACAGATTAGTTACAGGATCACTTACACATTCCATGTTTTCACTTTGCTTAGTTCTTTAGGAAAGATATTAAGGAATTTCTACTTTAGGAAGAATGGAAATAAATATTTGTAAATAAAGTTAGAACTGTGAACTCACCAAGTTACAACTTGGTGAAAAGACACATCTGTTTTTTAAACTTTAAAGATTTCTACATGATTAGTGATATTTTTGATTAAGAATGTTTCTGAGTAAAAATGCTCTTAACTATTAGAATTGTTGTATTTCTATATTTTTAAAAATAACTCACAAATGAAATTTATCAATATAATATTTACTGTACTAACAATATTCAGAAAGTTATAGAATTATTAAATATATTTTCTCTTCAACAATTTCCTTTATCCAACCTCAATGCAAAGGAAACTGATGTCTTAGTTACTTAGTAAATTTCCAACAGTTTACGTTTATTGTTAAAAGTCGCTTGCTTATTCCTCTACAACCCTGTTCAACTGAGAAAAATCTGGCTTCATTATCTGCAGACTAGTTTCCTAAGTGAATGAATGCACTTGAAGTACACATTACCATGGTGTCGTGGAGAAGTATCATAACCCAGATTTCCCAAGTGTCTTTGACACTTTTCTGATTGCTGAGACAAAATACCTAACACCACAAGTTAAAGGAGGAAAAATTTATTTCAGCTCACAATTTGTAGAGGTTTCAGTCTATAATCAGCTGACTCCAAGGCAGGGTGGCATGGCAGAGGGGCGTAGGCGAGGTGAAACAGTCCAGAGCATGGCCGGCAGTCAGAAGGCAGCAAACGTACCTCTCCATTATATCCGTTCCAGACTATCCGAGTTTTGGGTGGTGCCACACACACCCACTATCCATACACAGATCTATGCTAAACCAATCAGTAGACGAATTTAGTAACCACATCCCAGCATCACACACTCTAGATCCAGCTACCTTGGGAAAGCCCCACCGATGACTGTGTGAGGCTTTGGGGGGACATCTAGACACAGCCGTAACAACAAGCTTTTATCTTTACCTTTTGAAGTAACTAATGACGCCAACAGAGAGGAGGACTCTCTATTTTTCTCCGCTGCTGCTTCTTCCAGACCTTCAGTGCCCTGGAGAACTGCATTCACCCTCCCCACTCCTGATGTGTTGACAAACTGCTGCTCTTTCATGTATGTGATCCAGTAGGACTTCATATTGCAATTTCACATTTTACAGCAAAATATAACACCATTCACATGTCAACACTACTGGCAGGTCTTGTATAGCTGAGGATAAATTTTGTTACTATTTCTAATGTTTTGTAAAACCCAGAAGACTGATGCCCTTCAGTTGGGTAGTAAATAGTGCAATTCCATATCTGGTGTGGAATATCGCAGGAAGAATCCTAGATCCGAATATGTCTAAATCCCAGCTTCTAAACCAAAACAACAAATTTTAGAACAGCTGATTCTTACTACAACTTCATATGCTACCATAAATCGCTTCTGGAATTAAAAATACTATAACTAATTTAGCATAGCGTATGTAAGTATGTGAATTAAGTCAGGGCACTGTGTTACCAGGTCCTCTTGTGTTTTATATTGAGGATAATTCTCAAACTGAAGGGAAGACAACACTTAATTTATACCTTTAGGAAAGAACAGCCAGATTTTCTTCAGAATAGGTGAGCAAATTACAAGAAAATGTGTATCAATTTTATTTATCAATTAGTTACTAATTATTAAAATAATTGACAAATTGAGAATCAACACTTCATCAAGTTTTGGAATTTAAAGTACCTAAAATTTGACGGTCACTGATATGCTACTTATTTGTAATATTTAAATAACTTCAAAAGTAAATATTTCAAATGGCAACAGTAAATGTAAAAGTGAATTTTTCATGATTTGTTTTGTGCTCTGTAAGTGTGATTTATCTCTTCTTATTTGTAATTGTCTCAAGGATAATCATTTTAAATTTATTATTTAAAATTTTTTTCAAATGTATGAACTGGAGAATTTTAAATGAATTCCCATATACTTATCAATCATCATCATTTCAAACCCAAACATCTTTCTTCTTCCCCCCCACTGGATTTTTTTTTTTTTTTTTCTTTTTGGTGCTGGGGATCGAACTCGGGTCCTTGTGGTTGCAAGGCAAGCACTTTAACCGCTGAGCTAAATCCCCAGTCCCCCCCACTGGATTATTTTAAAGCAAGTCTCAGACACTGTCTCATTTTTCCTATAAACACTGCAGGGCACATGCTTAAATCTAAAGAATCAAGAAAACCATACCGGCAATACCATTACTGAATTTTCAATACAGTAATTATTGTTCAATATCATTAACTATGCAGCCAGTCTAATGTCATTAGAAATACTTTATAAAAAAGATTGCATTTGTTAAATCAGGATAAATTCATCAGCAAATTGTATTTTTGATGTATCTATAAAATCTCTTCTAATCTATAGGTAACTTTCCTCCTTTCTTTGCAATTCCTTGCAATCTTCTTGTTAACAAAGTTGGTTCATTGTCCTGTGAGTTTATCACATTCTGGAAGTCACAGATTGTTTTCCCGTTGTGTCGTGTTTTTCTGCCTGCTATATTTCTGTAAGATAGTAGTTTCCTCTAAAAGCTTGAGCCAGTTCAGCTGGGTTGCTTTTGGGGGAATGGAAGATACGACACCTCACGGTGCGCGCCCCTCATCAGGAGGCACGTAATGTCCAGCTGTCTCTTCATGTGATGTCAGTAGCCACCGTGATCGTTTCCTAGATTCGTTATTTCTTCAGGGATTTGTAAGGATCATTATTTTTATTTATGAAAAGAAATGTTTTATTTTAGTCATACAATACAGAATGGAAATGGAAACACAGAAATACAATTAACTTACAAGCACCGTTGTGACTATTGGTGGCAGGGATGAAGGCAGATGCAATTGTCAAAAGTCGCTTTAGGGTTTCTTTCGTTGTAATCTTTTATTAAGGGAAAGTTACTGTATTTATATTTTAGATAGTACTATACTGAAATATGGAACTATAAATTTACTGAGTACCGTGCGAGAGTTCAACATGTCTGTCTTTTACAATCATCAAACCAGGGTAGTTAGCATATTCGTTACCTCAAAACACTTATTGTTTGTGGTGAAACATTCAAAATCCTCTTTTCTAGCTATTTAAAATATACATTACTGTCAATTACAATCACGCTACTGTATAATAGAACATTGAAACTTGTTGTACCTATCTAATTATAATTATGTATAAATTGACTAACCTTTCTCCATCCCCCTACTCCTCTATTCACTCCACCTCTATGTGATCAACCATTTTACCTTCCACACCAGAGTAATGTCATTGTGGTAATTGTCTTCCTGAACCTGCTTGTGTCACTTTAAGGTAATGTCTTCCAGGTCCATACGTGTTTTCACCAATAACAGAATTTTATCATTTTTATAGTTGAATACTGCTCTGCTGCTCATTGTCATTTTCTTCTTCACTTGCAACCTGAAATACACTAAAGAGTGATTTTGTTCTTCTGAACCCCTTTATGATATTGAGGTACAGATGATGGACGTGAGGCTCAGTAATAATCTCATTTTCTCATTTTCTCTTACTTATCAGCTTAGATGAAGGATTTTTGTGCCTTTGTACCTTTCAAACATGAAAAAATTAGTTTAATTTTAATTAAAACAAAGTTTTTAAATTTATTTTACATATTTCAATTAATTTTGTTATTATTCTTATTGATGCTCGATAGAATGTATTAGGCTCAGGCAATTATTCATTCCTTCCCCTACATTACATCTTTGTCTTTTCTTGATAGAGAAAATATATTATTAATTAAAAAAAAAAAAACTATCACTGACTTCGAGCTTAACTTTCTAGCTTACTTTCGCCGACTGAATGTGAATAAGCTTGATATTTGCCATTTTCCAGTATAAGCTTTTACAGGAAATACGGTACAAGTCTATGCCGCCCTCTTTTTTTCTGCTCTGAGGCTTGCTACATATTTTTTTTCATTTATGCTGGTATTCAGTGCTCCGTCTTATCCCCAATTCTATACAGTGTGTCTGCCAGAATCTATTTGATTGATTCAGTTCCACATGATAATAAGTACTAAATATGTTTATTATCAACCCTGTATAAATTGGAATTTTTGAAAATTCAAATACCAGACTACCAAAATATGAGTAAGTGAAAAAATATAAGAAATTATCACAGTGTATCCCATATATGTACAAATATTATGTGTCAATTAAAATTAAAATAACATACTACAGATATTGATTAACCCATAGAACACACGTTGAGAAGTTATAGAAAAGTTGGTAAATCCAGCAGTTCCAGCAAGTCTGCACTTGCTGCCTCTCTCCTAACTCTCTTAAAGAGCATCTCAGCTTTCTGTGTATGATCCGCCACTTATTCAAACTTCAGATCTTCAACAATATTACCCAAATGCAGGAGTCCAGAAGTGTTTCACTATTTGTGTTTCCCTTGAAGAGAGAAAATCTTTCCAGAAGCCTTCATCAGACTTTCTTTATACTCCGTTACCCACAGAAAAGTTAACTTTCCACTGCGAGGCCATTCACGACCGACAAGGCGTGATGGCCAACCTCATCTTTTCTCCGGACCAGCCATCTTGTTTCTTATGTTTCATCCATATTGCAGAACTACAGCAGAAAGGAACACACATTAGCAGTTGGGCAGGCAGCTAAGAGTGTCGGCCGCAGGCCGTCTATGGCTGTGCGATATTTTTACTGGTAAATACCTCTTGGAGATCAGTCTAGATGGATAAAGAAAGTAATAGCACATTATAAGTGTGAACATATAATGACATATTTATTTCCAGTGACTGTCATATATGTATGTATTATATATTACACACACATACACGCATACACGTATGGCATGTCATGTCTATCTGAATATCCACTGAATGGATATCAATAGAACAGATATCTATTGTTCCATCAAATTTGCCTGGATCCGAGTTTGAACATTTAATCATTTGCAAGTTAATACAACATTTCTCTGCACTTTTGTTGGAACACTGTGTGCACTCTGCAATAACATGCATCACACTTTCTACTGTCCTCAACGATGCAGGATCATAATTTTTGTCTTGGTCAACAGAACAGATGAATAGAAATGCTTCCTGGTTTTGATCTGATTTGTATACATATTGAGTGGCTATAAGTATCTTTTTATATATTTGCAAGTCATTTTCTTTATTTTGTAGTGAGCTGCAATTTTGTATCAGAAGATTCATATTCTCTTATTTGCTACAGAATTAATTCTAGTTTACCTGGAAGAAAAATGCAAGATTTCTATGGGAAATAAGTAAATAAAAATAGATGATATGAATTTTACAGAGGAAAGAACCTCATGACTTCAATTATTAGATATTGAAGTGTTTTATTGAAGTGTAGTAATGAAGAATATATTAAGTATCATGAGACAGAAAGAAAAATGTAAGGCGATGCTCTAATATAGGCAAAATATGTAGTTCATTTAATATTCTTCTTAACAGTGAGAGGAAAGCTGAAATACTATCATTAAGAGACATGCACATAAAACAGAATAAACAAAATGAAATATAGGTGCACTTCACATTCAGTTCGACCTTGGAGAATCCCTAAACACACACTCAAATTAGTAAGTCCTGAAATGAAAGACAATTTTGATCAATCTACTGCTTCTTCCCCAGTAGCATACAATTATATTCTAACACTTTTTCTCCCAGTAGCACTTCACTGACCTTCCATCTTGTTTTATCTGTCACGATCTGCCTCTTTCCTGTCTCACCCCCACAGCATTACATTTGAGTTATATTTGTCTGTGGCCTCTAGTTCTGACTCTTCCTTTAACTATTTGGGTTGAGCATCTCTTGCTGTCACTTTGCAGAAAGGAAATCTATGTGATCTGCACCAACATCCTTTTCACAAATGCAAAAGGCACTCAATCGTTTTCAATTTATAAAGTCTTCCACCTCAACATCATAACTTTCATGAAAAGATTTCTTTTTTTTTACCTGAATGATATTATATTTACTCAGAACAATTGACTAGTGTTTGGATCCATAAATTTCAGTCTCCTTTGCCATCCTGCCTCCTCCACTTGAGCTCTAGAGATTAACATTTTTAGGAATTAATATTGGTCCCCTTGTCTAACACATATTTTCCTGATATATCATCTATATCCACAATTTTACATTTCATCTATGTACTAAAGATTGCCTAACTCATTTCTCTACACTTGGTATCTCTCTTGAGTTCAATAATTTTATCCCTAAGGCATTTTGTGTTTATATTTGCTTATCTAGAAGGAATCACAAAATCTTATTATGGCCAAATAGCAAACCTTCATTTTATCCTCCAAGAGCCGTTTGAATTTAACCCACTTCAGTTAAAGCACCATGTTAATTAAGACATTAAATTAGCTTTTAGCTCTGATTCATTACTATCTCTCCATCTCTATATGCAGTAGGTCTGAGAAAAATAGATTATTCTTACATGAAAAATAAAGTCTGATTTTTGCCTACTTAGCTGCTTCTATACTATCAACATCCCCCAGCTGAAAAACTGGGGCCAAGTCTCCTATCTTTACGCTATTCTGGATAATTATCTTTTGACCAATGGGATCTGCTCAACCAGAGATGCCTGGCAGATTGCACCACTCTCAGCCACAACTCGTTGGTGATGGATGAAGCTCTGCTCCATATCTCAGAAGGGTACAAATAAATGTGGCACAATTTACAGGATAATGTTATTGCTGATGTGCTAGACTATTCTACAAAATATATCTTTGCTTACCTTTTGTCTCTGTCCTATCCCATTTCACAAATCCCCTTACAATCTTCTATTAAGGACACCGTCTTAATAATTCACCTGCCCCTGGTAGCACCATCCATGACTCTGTTGACAAGCAGAGTGACTTAAATATCAACCTTGAGAATATGGGGATCTCAAGTTCAAATGAGTTGAGAGGACAGAACTGAGAATAATTTTTGCCTGGATTTTTTTTGGATAAAGTCTCTATAGTTCTTTATTTTGCAAGATGAAAGATATTACCTAAATGCCATAATATTTTAAAATTGATATAGGCAGTCAGAATATCATGTCAGGAAAAAACTGGTAGTGCAGCGGCTCCAGAAATATGTGGTAGGAAACAGCAGGAAGCAAGGACACCAGAAGGAAAGTTAAGTGAAGGATTTTGAAGCTACATTGAGTCGACACTTAGAAAGTGTTTTAACTGTTATTGACATGATTACAATTTTAAATTAGAATCTTATCTCGATTGTTCCTTTCTGCTCAGCTTAGAGTTTCCAGAAATATTGACAACCTAATGCAGAAACAACCTTGCCCTGAAACTGCCATTGGCAATATCATTAAAACTCTTGCTTCCAACATTTCTATTTCTTGTTTAATTTAGATTTGTTCATGTCATGCTTCATACTACTTCCATATATATATCATACTCTGTCTTCAAGGCAGAGGCTTTGCTGCTTATTTCAGCATTTTACTGTTAATTTTTAATACATTATTTCCAGTGTCTCAGGTTTCACACATCACATACTAAACAGTAAATAGTGCATGTTAGGGTTTCATAAATATTTTGAGTGCTTTATTACACAACATTAAAAGCTTGTAATAAAGTTGTTCTTACATCAAACTAACAATATATCTAAAAATCAACAACTTTGGTAAGAAGCAAAAACAGAATTACCTTAATAGACACAAACAGAATTATACCTGTAAAAAATAATCATTTTTTTTAGTTCCTCACTTTAAAAGACATAATTTTTCTTCACATTGATTTTGCAATTAAAGGCTCCATTGTCCCACTTACTAGCTATCCTAAATGGAAATTATTTTTTCTTCCTAGATGGAAATTAAAGGTCCCCAAGAAATCTGACACTGAAAACCTCATAGCTTTGTTTTTTTCTTGAACCCCAAAACAGTCATGAGTTACTTTTATTTACCAATTTAAGATCTAACAGGTCTCTTTGAACTTATTTTTATAAAACAAAACAAAGAAGATTATGTCATATTTGCCCTATATTTTCCTGATGACTCTTCATTTAATGTACTTGATTATTCATTTTTTTTGTTAATAATTAACCTAAATGTATAATTTGCGGATGTGTAGATCACATTGTCTGTTATTAAGTAGCCCTCCCCCTAAGAGCAACTGCTTCCACTCTTCTAAAAAGTTGGTGTGTGTTAAAGTTACATTTGTGATTTGCATTAATTTTTTTTTTTTTATTGCTGATGAGACATAGCAGTAGAACACATTTGGTTTCAAGTAGTTCAAAACTTAGACTTAAAAAAAATAGGAAACAAATAGGGTGGCTTAGAATTCCACATTCATTTCAGGAAAAAATCAGAAAATTCAGACGAATTATTCGTAACTTTGTGTTACACTAAGGAATATTATCCTGATTTATGCTACATTTCACCTTTCCCTTCCCAGATGTTCATGCTTCTTGCCTGTGCAGTGCCCCTGCCCATATCTCATTCTTGCCCTTGCAAATCACATGTCTAAAAGTACTGTAGATATCATCTTCATCAAAACTAATACATTTTCTTTGCTTTCAGATTTACTAAAAAAATAATTCATTAAAAGTTTTGTCTGGAAATGGGTGTTCAACAGCAAACTGGAAAATTAAGATGTTTTCTTTAGTTTAACCCATTGTTGTTGAAGGAATATGAGGAGAACAAAAAGTATAGAAGCTTGTGATTTTTTGTGGAATAAAAAGGATTTGCGTCTCTTGACAGTTCCTTTCAGTATTTGCTTTTATTTCCAGCAAAACCATATGTCAATTGTGATAGATTACTATCATCAGAAAAAGATGACATTATATTCAATATTGATTTCAACGCATATATAAGATGTTCTGTTGCAAATTGTTTGTAACATTTCTTGAAGTAAGCATCATTTGTCTGACTCATGATTATCTCGTTGTCTTTGAAAATCATCTTCAATTTAGTATTAAGTAATTTTTTCAAGGTCATAGATTTATTCTCCAGTACACAGAAATCTTAAAGTTGTAAATTTTCAAGAGAAGGAAAAGAACTAGAAGTTGCAAGCTTCCTTTTCAAGTTGCATTTTTCCCAATATTGAAACCTTGTTTGACCTGGAAGATAGAGTTTCAATGTTTTCACAAATATTATGGGCATAATTTAATATCATTAGTTTGCTAGGGCTACAAACAAAGTTCCGCAGACCAAGTGTTTTAAATAACAAGAAGTTTACTTTCGCATAGTTCTGGGTACTAGAAGTCAAAGACCATGGAATGAAAAGCCTGGTTTCTCCTGAGGCCTCTGAAGAACGATGTTTCCTCTTGATTAGTAGATTTTCTCTTCTACACATCATCTTCCCTGTCATCTATTTCCAAATTCACCTTTTTGCAAGGACAGTATTCATATTCAATTGAGGAGCACATTAATGACTTGATCATCTTTGCAAAGATTCTGTCTGCAAGTAATGTCACATCGTGAGGCACTCAGGGTTAAAATATCAACATATGAATTTTGGGGAACACGATTTGACCTGCAATATTTGATATTTTAAGTAATTACAAGAATGCATTGTATTCACTTGAAGAAACATGTTTTAGAATCGTAAGTACGCAATGCTCATATGGTGGAGTGTCTAATGTGTATGTGTGAAAGAGGAAAAAAAAAGTAAAACCGAAATATAGAGCATAAAATTTTGCCGAGAAAACACATTTTTTTTTAATTATCCCTTTTACTGACTAAAAATTAGTTTTTGGCTCTTGAGTTCATTCAAAGAACAAAAGAAAAAAATTAAAACAATTTATTTTTTGATTGAGTTTAGTCATTTATTTTTAAAGGTCTAGTATAGTTTTCAATAAATTTACCTGCAACCTGTCATGTAAATGTCAAATTAAAGGTTTGTTATTAGGATTTAATTGTGAAAAGTGATTCCTGCTCTGACAAATTGCATGTACCAAATTTACTACAAATATTTGAATACCAGCAATCCAAATTCCTTTTATAATGTCTGTAATTAATTTTTTTTAATAAAATCAAAGTTACTCTAATAGTTTTAGTATTTTACCATAAATATTACATGTCTAAAATCATGGTTTTTGTACTTATATAGTACATTAGATAGTCCTGTCACTCATGTTTAATTGCAAATTGTAAACATGCTTTTTCTGCTGTCACCAAAATTTGCATTGTACCTTACAAATCAAATATTTAGTCTGACAAAGAGAAATAACGCTTGATGAGGAATGTCACATAGACACACTATTAAATAAGACATTATGTAATTCAACCTTGATGAAGTGCTTTATGCAAAATTCATAACCTCCATTTGAGTTAAGCACTTGTATATTCATTTATCAGATAAGTACCACCTTGAGCAGTCTATTTTTTATAGCTGTGATCTCTGACCTATTTCTCATCTTTTTAAATGATGATGATAGAAAATGCCTCCCAAATGCTTAAAAACGTTATCCTCAGTGACATTTTACTGCCGGTTCACTACTGAGAAGTTGCTAAGTAGCCTGTGAGATGAAGGTATATAGGAAACGAAAAATAGTGAAATCCAGGGTCATATTTGCATGAAGTTTAATCTAATTCAATCACAGCAGCACCACCTATTGATGATTTTTCTTTCCAGTATGAGTTCAAAATAAGTTACCTCTGTTAAATTACACTTTGAATTAAAATCCATTCATTTTCCTTGTATTCAATTCATACGTTACTGCTTAAACCAGACAGTGATCGTTGGGTGTGTTCCTTTTTTTTTTTTTTTTTTTTTTTTTTTTTTTTTTTTTTTTTTTTTTTTTTTTTTTTTTTTTTTTTTTTTTTTTTTTTTTTTTTTTTTTTTTTTTTTTTTTTTTTTTTTTTTTTT
>PVJO010010304.1:0-64881 GCA_004026905.1 Hystrix cristata
GGTGCTAAACCAAACAGAACCCTATTCACCTCATGGAGTAATTGGTATGACAGAGAGTACGGACATTAAATGAATAATTACAGACTGATTGTGAACATGGAAGTAGTAAGAGGACCTAGGTATGTGACTGCTAACAGGAAAACTGTGGATGTTTCTTAGAATTTAAAGGTAAGGGATAAACACAAGTTAATTAGAAAGGAGCACAAACAGCATTCCAGGTGAAGAATGGTGTGTATGAAGCACAGTCAGCGGGGAAGAGGATGCCATATACAGAAAAAGGGGTGCAACCCAGCATGGCTAGAAGAGGAACAAACATGCATCAGGCTTTATGCCCTGGAAGTTGCTCCTGAGTTACAGGCAACTTAAACTTGGTGCCAATTTAAACTTATTTAAAAGTTATTAGCTTGCCTCTGGACTCTAGGTTCTAAAGAAAAGCAATGTATTAATACCTCTTTATTTCACCAAAGATGTGTGTCAGGACAATAGACAACATTAACATAACAGGCTAGGTAAAGATATTTCAGGTGGATTAAAGTAAAATTAAATTGCTATCATTTTCTTTATATTATTCTTTAAACTAGTCTTAAGAACCCCAAGGAATGCAGTTTCTGTGAGACCTTTGAAAGACTGCGGCATTGATCAGGATTATTTTGGTCACAAGTGACAGAAATCCAATTAAAAATTCTCATAACAAACCAGACAAATTAAAAAAAAAAGGAATATGTCATCTCACATTATTTGTAAAGTCCAGGGAGAGCTACTTAAGCAAACCCTGACAGAATGCTCTTGTAAGAAACCTGTCTTTCTGCCTCAGGTCTTTCGATATCTGAGAGTCAGTCTAGGACAGTTTCTCAAGGTGGTGAGAAGATGTCTCACCTCCCCAGGCTTATATTGGAGCAGCTTAATGACCTCATAGGAAAGCGTTCCTTTTTCTCTACAGCTTAACAAAAGTCTCCTTTGAATGAGTTGGGTCTCGTGACCATCCTCAAGCCAATCGCTGCAGTCAGAGGTGTGAGATGTGCCAATGGGTCACACTAGGATTACCTGTATGGGGCCTGGGTACACATCAGCAACCCCCATACCCCACGGTCTGGGCGTAAAGAGGGATGCCACAGCTTGCCAAGAGAAAATCAGGTTGCTGTTATCAAAGGGAGGTGGGGCTGGGGATTCAGTTCAAGTAAGTGTAAGCACCTGAGTTCGATCCCCAGCAGCACACAACCCCCAGCCCCCGCCACCAAAAAGAAATTAAGGAGAGCTCAAAGGGAGGTGATTGAATAGGGGGCAACAAAGATAACAGATCTCAATCTAACGCGAATCACCTTTTGCACTGGTAAGTCAGTCTTTTGGGTTGATGGATTAAATCTCACTTCACCTATAATTAGTCATACTAATTTGCTCACACCAACCTGATAAAAAATCCAAAACACCTCATAAATCATTCTGCATGATGTTTTTATTAGTACGTGTTTGCAGTACATAATAATTATGTTCATCACAGAGATAAATTTTACATAAGGGAGATTTTATAGGCCTGTGCCAATAATATAATGCTATAAATAAAAAAGCTAAAAATCAATATATTTAGCTTGATGTATGAATGTTTTAACTGACCTAGAGAAGAGAAGAAAAAATATTTAGGATTTTTATGGTCATGAAGAAAAGTAATTGAGAGATTTCCTAAAGTTTTATACATCAACACCAAGAAAACAGCATTGTAAAATTGCAAATCTAAGCTCTTAAAAGGAAATTTAGGCATTAAAACATGCCTTCAGATCTTGATTGGGCTGATGGAATTGTAGTAAATGTGATTCAACTCTGAAATTTCTGTGGAATTTGTTTTTTCTGATAGGATAGAATGCAGGCGACCAAGATTTTGAAACCTGGAAACTTCCCCCTAGCTGAGAATGTAATTTATAGAATGAAGTTCCGTGTTTATGAAGGATCAGTGTGTCTGAATTCTGGTTTTTCAGGGTCTGCACAATTATATAATCACCTTAGAGAATGTGATTCTTAAAATCAGAAAGAGTCATTATTTCATTATTACCAAACAAGAGTGTGTTCCTGTGTTTGGTTAAATACAGTGTTCAATTCACTTACTTATATTTGCCAAGTGTGTGAGAGGATCATAACCTGAGCATAAGATAGAGCTAATTGAAAATTTAGTGGACGGGCAAAAGTGTGAACAATATTTTTTTCCTAAACCATTAGTGAAGTTATGAAAGATTTCTAACTTATGCTAAAATTCACTATTTCAAAATGAGTCAATAACTGAACATGTAATAGAGAGTGACAGCATTAAAATGTAAATTTATATTCCATAAAATTGCAAATTTGAAAATGTATGGTTGTTAAAAAATACTGTAGAACATTAATTAATGATTTTCTGCTTGGAAAGTTCTACTTTGCTAGCACAAAAAGTTATTAGATGCCAAAATTTTCTTTACTTTGTGCAACAATTATACCAAGGGTAGGAAAATCTCCATAGTATCACTGAATTCCTACTGATGTCAAGCCCTTCTCGTCCCACTTTATTATCAATCCCATTACATAGATAAGGACATTCAGGCTGATTTAAGTATGAATATCTGTAATTGTCTACAATCTTAGGAAGCCTGCCTAAGATATGAAGATATGAAGGGAGGAGACGTGAATTAAGGTCCACCTGGACTTTTATTCAGTGCTCTTTTTGCCACTCCATGAGGCACCAAATCTTTAAACACCACCTTTTTTTTGCTGGCTTCTTTTGCCAGGAAGAAATGCAGAATCTGTATATGTTACAAATTCTGATCTACCTTACTATAAATATTTACATACGACTACCTTTTCTATAGATCTATACGTGCTTTGGACTTACTTGTCTCTTTGTGTCTGTGTGTCTGTTGTTCACAGCAGTAAAGTATCCACACAGATTGATCTTTTACATCTGACAAGTCTAGTCTGATTCTGTAGATGGCACATAATAAATCCTATTACAAATAAGAAGCGGCTATTCTAGGATCTTCCAGCGTACATTTTATTCTCACATTTTAATTAATAGTCTAATGCTATTTTTGAAGTTTATTTTACCTGTGGGCATTACCGAAAATTTGTTGCAAATTTATATAAGCATAAGATGATGCCAGTTTTACTTATTTTGTGTAGTTCTGTGCCACGGTAAATTACCTCCTTCTAAAAAATTTGATTTTCATGAAGTGTTAATTTAGTTCACAGCCCACCAGGTTTAATGCTTCCAATTCGGTGAAGTCTTTATCTGGTCAGTCTACTTAGAACTACATCATCTGTTCATTGACCCTAAAAAGGGAAGCCAAATTCTGTTCCGTGATGACCCGTTTTCATTTCTTCACTCCGTCAGCCTCTCTGACTAACGCAGTCTCTGAATTTTCCTCGTCCCTCCAGTCATTTCCATTTTGTAATTTGCCTCGAGCCCGTGTTTCAGAGGAATGAGGTCACTGAAATATCATTCGCCAGATCTCCCTACCAGAGGACAATAACCAAGGACCGAATGGAAAATCTTGCACAAAGCCGGATTAGAATCTGTGCTCATGAGACGGTGGTGTTGGTTACAGCGATGCTATCTGTGAAAGGCAGCACAGTACCGGCAAGTGCCCCAGTCGCCTCGCTGCCCTTCAGGCGCTCTTGGGCCGACTCGAAGATTCCAAGCCTCGATTTGACCTTGTGTCCAAAAGCTTGGTTTCCATTACCAGGTGAAGGGGCCAGGGCAGGTTTCGAAAATTAAGACAAAACATTGAAAAAAAGTGTAGTCTCTGAATTCAACTATGTTAAATGCAATCATTACCAGATTTATTCCAACGTTGGTATATGGGAGAGGTGTTTTTAATGTTGACCTTGAAGACCAGTGGTTTAGCTCACATTTACTTGCTATATGGTTTGGTTTTCCCTTTTTTCTTCTGTGCTTCACTCACTGCATTGTTAAAAATTGGAAAATAAATATAGAATAATAATATCTACCAAAGTTATTTCCGATAAATGAAAGTACAACCAAAAAAATACATAAAGCATATGGGTGTACAGTACATATGCTTGCTCTCTTTAAGGGTTAACCGGAAAAACAAAACCTCAACACTTTTACATGGACAAAAACAGCAGGAATACCGACAGTGGTAAAATGAACCATACGGCAAACCAAGTTAATCTTCCCATGGTGTGTGTATGAGAAACAAGAACTAAGTCAGCATTTTTGTATGTATCTGAATTGGCATAACTTTCATGAAATTATGCTTTTCATGGAAACTTTGGCCATATTAATCTTGGCAGAGTTTGGGTAATATTTTTGGAATTCTGAAAGGACCCTTTCATTTTAATTTCCATGAAATAAGGCCTTTTAAAATATATTACATTACAATTATCCAGCAGGAAAAAATAAACACCATCAGACCTCTGATAATCTTCCATGCAAATAAAAGCAGAGTCGGAAGAAAGTGCCCACATGTCACATTTACTGTTGCTATGGTCCAGAGGTACAAGTGCACCTTCCAACCTTTGTTCACTACATGTTCATTCCACACTTAGCAATTCCACAGTTCATGTTTTGAAATACATTAATAAATCAATATTTACAATTCAAGCAGTTTTTATGCGGAGATTTATTTCATTTACGCTGTACTTCACAGTGAGTCTGAGTCTCTCCAATTTTCTCCTACTTCTAAAACTTTCAGTTTTGTAAAGTACTATGACTCTTTCAAGCTACAGCAGCGGTAACCCTGTCTGAATACTAGCTTTCTGGAAAAGTCCATTAACTTCAAGACTAGATAACGTGCTCCAGAGAAACAAAACAATGTTTTTAATAAAACATTTTGAAGTGCATTATTCTTTCATGCTCATAAGCCACTTGTGCCAAGTTTTCAGGAGGCGGTGGTGGGTTCTTTTATTCTCAGTAACAGAATTCAGGATTAGAATGTTGAAGGATCAGGAAGTACTAAGGACTGAGGCCTGGCACTGTCTGTGTATGGTGAGATCATAAGTCATCATTTTCCTGTGAAAAGTGCCTCTGTGTGGTTTTACCAATCTAAGTCTAACAGTAGGAGATTGTCAAGGCTCCAATTAGTAAGTCCCTAAGCCCCAAAGTTAATTATGAGAGTAGTGAAAGTGCTGGAAAAACTCGTTGCCAGGAAAGAGAAGAGTTAATCAGCCATTAGCCCCACTGAGTGAATAGAGGGATTGGAGTTCACAAGAAGAGGCATTCACACCCATCCTGGTAAGAGGGAATAAATGATAACTACTGTTAAATAAGCTTCAGTAATTTTTAAAAGCAGTAAAAGACTACAGAGGACGTGTGGTTACTTATTCCTCTTAAAAAGATTCTTGACCTCTTACCAACAGTAAGAGAAAATATAAAAATATGTTTAAGGTACTAAGAGAAAGGAAGGACAAAGAAAACAATGACTGTCCTTTGATAGACAAAGTCAAGAATTTCAATCTAATATAATAATAAAAATTATGCCAGTTAATAATTAAGAGTAATGTCAGTGCCCACCAAAAAAGGAAGGTTCATTAATGTCAAAGATAGACTTGCATTATTGAAATACTACAGACCTAAGCATGAGTATTAAAATAATGATGAAAAACTACATACATCAGGGTTTAGTTAAACTGAAGCCCTCCAGGCAACCAAATTAAGATAGTTCAAAGTAAACTGGAGTTGACAAACACATAGATGTCATATTGGAGAACTTCTGCGAGACCAGGAACACTGGGGTATTTTATCCTTAAGTTGAAGTAATTCCTTACAAGGGAGATTGCTATTTTGATGATAGCCTCAAGACAGCCACCCAAATTTCTCTCCCTTTTTTCTGCTGCTGGTCCCAGAACTGCCCAATCAGATTCTACACTGCCGAGTGTCCCTCTGGAATATGTGTAATAATTTTCATCAGTATAATAACACCTAGACCTTAAATATTGGGCAAGCATGCTTCCTTTCCTCTCTCTCTCTCTCTCTCTCTCTCTCTCTCTCTCTCTCTCTCTCCTGTCTCTCTCTCGAGCACAAACACTGAGGGTACATTTGAACCGTGAGGAAAACATCCTAAGAAATGTAAGAAAAAGAACACAGAAAGAATCAGGTCCTGTAATTCCTGTATGAAAAGGGGCCATGCTACCAGTTCAGAATATTCACCTTCATGAGAGTGAAATAAATTACTCTTTCTTTAAATAGCATGAACATGATCCAAATTTTCCTAGGATAGTTCTGCCTTACGCCTGTTGTCTTGGCATAATTAAAAATGGCATTCTTTTTCACTGTCAAAATAAATTACATGGTCACTGTATTTCAAATCAATGTATCATGCTACTTCTTTATGTTAGTAGCTTAGTTTTTCTACAACCCACAGAAACTGGCACCTGGAACTTGGATGCTAACGTAACAGGACCTAACTGTCACAGACCAGAAATGAAGGCCTGTATCTGTCAGGTTACAAAGCGAGCAAACCTCGTTGTATGCTGCTGCATACAGAGAGGTATTGCAAGAAAGAAGTAAACACAGGCAAGAATCATCTAGTGTAAGGGTGGAGATGAGAGAAAACAGATGGAGGTGGGAAAACCTCCTGCTTCCGTACTACAAATATCAGGTGAGGCACAGCTGCTGTTTCTTAGCACCTTTCTTAAAGACATACCAGGAAGCCAGGGCAGAAAGGATCAGACGGAGAGCGTCGCCTCTACACATACGCACACTTTTTCAGATATCCTCAAAATAAGCACCTTTAAAATAAAAAAGGAGAGATGGATCCTAGAAGCCATGAAATAAGACACACCCAGGAAAGAGGTTCTCTGTGTAGTGACAGGAACCTGGTACTAACAGGAAAGAAATAAACCAACTAAGAAGTCTGCTAAAAACCTGGCTGGCAAATACCTGTGAGTGTTTGAGCCCTACACAGACATGTTCTCTATCCATTTTCAGATACTAGCAGAAGTAATGAACAAAGAAGACCTTCCCCCTCCCCGAGGGCAAGGCCAGGAGTCAGGAAAGATGGTAACAATTTTTCCTTAAACATTGTGATTCATTTTACCTCATGGGTGGCCTTCTAGGGACAATATTTCTCGGTCTTTTTTGCAGATGGTGGTGGACTTTGACTAAGTTTCAGCCACCGAAACTGGATGGGAAGTGCTATTTGCCTTGCTGTATCAGGGCTTTTGAACACAGAGCATGTACTCCTTGACCTTCCCTCTTCCCCAGAGCTGGTGCGTTTAAGTGGCTTGGGCTCAGTTCCGTCCCTGCAGAAGAGATGCCCTGAGAAGGTGGGAGTGATCTTGCTCTTTGCCGGCCTTCAGTGCTCACTACTAAGGTTAGTTTAAGATTCCTGCTCCACACATCTGTTTCATCTTTCCCGACTTCATCTCCGGTGTGTCTAATTGTCTCTTTCACCTGGCTCATTTTCATTTCAATAACTATATATTTCTTTTGTTTTTAGAATTCATTGATTGTTTCTCAAAATTGTGGATTTTTTTCACAGTGATGTATTTTCAACATATTTTTCTTTCATGCCTTTAATAATTTTAAATGCTTATTTTAGAGTTTCTTTCAGATAAGAATCTTAATATTCTCAGTTCTTCATGCTAATTATCCAGTTTGTTGTCATTGATAGCGCTTCTTGATAAATTTCTCCCCTCCTGTGATCTTCAATCTTTAAGAGGGGGCTTATTTTTGGTACTTTTTTTCTGGGAACACTGTGCATCTTGCATGGTATTTTCTTTCAGCATGATATCCAGGTTACTTTTACTGTGATCCAAAAGCTGTCAATGGTCTCAGGCCAAGTTTTTATGCTAATTTCTCATGCTCTTGAAACCGTGAAGGCGATATGCCATACCCCTGCTTAACCTACGTGTGTAACAGACTCCTTGTGCCAAGCAAGATTCTGCTGGGAGAGCAGTTCCCCTGGTATGATGTGAACATTGTCTAGTCTCCTTTTTAACTGAAAGGCAGCTCCTTACGATTTTGCGTGCAGAGAAATTCACTTTTGCTTTTAGCATGTACATTTTATATGTTCCTCGGGGCATATTACTTCTTCCTCTGTGGGTGTTAAAATCTGACATTCTCTCCTGCTGAGCAAAAAAGCTTTGATTTCTTTTTATTTGGGGGCCTTCTCTATCTTTCTTTCATGCTCAGTTATGCATTTAAACAGTCATTTTATCTTTTATCCAGCACAGGTATTCACATTATCCAATTCATGCTTTGCTAGAATAACAGTAGTTCCTCTATAGCATCTATAGATTCAAGTCACGCTTCTAAAGCAGCTTTCTGGAAGGAACTAAAGCAACACAATCTATTGGTTCATAATGGAAGTTTAAAACACACACAGCAAGTATGTGTCAAATTCATTTTTACACTCACAATCTGAAGAATTCTGAATCTGCTATCTCAACTATCCTTGTTCCACATTCCTCTCTCACTCCTGGAACAACCTACGAAACACTATTGAGCTTCTGACTTATGTATTCCAAAGCACTTGCAAAGGAATTGGGAACTCTGAACACAAATACATTTTGTAGGCTCGGTGTGTTCAGAAGAGGGATTGAAGAGAGGACATTTCAGGAATGCACCGTATGCTCTTCTACGCAGTAACATCTTCCTCAGACCCTCCTCCAGATTCATTTTATTTTAATGTTGCAGAAGAATACTCAGTGACATGGAATCCTCAATAACACATGTATTAAAGTTTTAAAATAATGTTATAAATAGTATAAACTGTAGTCTCACTCGGGGGTGTACTAAGTACTTCATATTAATTGTTTTAAAAACTATATTAAGGGTTGAAATTTGTCACTCCTAGCTCACATGTGGAAAACCTAGCATGGTTGTCTATGTTGTACTCAGTCCTGGAGAGCTGTCTCTTCATTTGTTGCCTTCTAAACATTCTTCAGGCATTTATACTTTTTTGGATCATGGAGGAAAATTGAATTCTCTGTTCTGCTGTGGATAATCTGGAACATCATATAATCTAAGGATAAACCCTCACTTATATTTGTGTCTTTTTTGGGACTCAACAATTAACAGGGTTAAGTGATGTCAGGGGTGAGCAGGATTCTCTGATCTGACAAATACTGGCCCATGGATGGATGAAATAACATTTTTGCAAATGTGTGCTTTGCTATGCAAAGATCGGTACCTGTGAAAGAGCCGCATAAAATGTCTGTACCTATCTCCTATACCATAGCCAAAGCGCGATTCTCAGGCCAAAACCTTAGCTATATGGAAAATACTTCTCTATTTTCTTTTTATAAAATATAGCTTGACTCTGAGCCCCATTCCACTTTGTTGGTGAAGAATGTTACCAATTCTACTGGGATCCTTTCCAAGATTGCACCAGAATGTAGTAAGGTTTAATTATTCCAAAAAATGAAAATCAATGTTACTATGGTCACAATGGAACTTTTCCTTTTTTTTTTTTTTTTTTTTTTTTGTCCTGGGGAGTAGACCCAAAGCCTTCAAACTGAGTTACATTCCAGACCTGTATTTTCTTAAAAATCGATCATCATCATAATCATCATCATCATTATTAACTTTATCTGGAGACAGAGTCTGGCTAATTCACTAGTTTGTCCAGGCTGGGCTCAAACTCATGATCCTCCTGCCTCACAATTGACTTTTCTTCAAGTCCTTCAGATTTTTGTTTCTAAATGTTTGGTAGACCAGATCATCTTTGCTAAGGCTAAGAATCTTTTGTTGTTGTTTGTTTGTTCGTTTGTTTGGAGACAGAGTCTTTCTATGTGGTTCAGACTGGCATTAATTCACTATGTAGCCTAGGTTGTTCTTGAATTCACAGCAATCCTCCTGCCTCAGCCTCCAGAGTGCTGGAATTACATGTGTGTGCTAACACACCTAGCTCAAAGCTGGGAATTTTAAAGCCAGTTTTCCAAAAATAAGGTTCCCATCAGCCAAGAAGAAGAGGCCCATTTAGCCTGAGCCAACAAAGGAAAGTAACTTTGAAATGACTGATCTACTTTTTAATTTTAATTTTCCTTTTTCAGCCCTTTTCTCTTCTCTTTGACTCATTGGAGCATTTTTATAAATCTCTAGATGAGATGCTACCTAATTCATGAATTATTAGGTTCAACCTTTAAATCAAATATGTTGAAATTACATATTTTAATAATCAATGTCCTGGCTTCTTGCAATGAAGCAGCAGAAACTGACACAAAAAATTTGAAATCTACCTGAAAAGCTGCCTCCAGTATGCCATGATTATTTATGCTTTATTGGTTAGCTATATTTGTGTTTGATCTATTAAAGACAGAGGGGATGGATTTTTATCCATATCTCCAAAGTGGAGTCCATCTATGAAAATAATGAAAAGGAACTTGTGGGTAAACAGGAATCACTGATCCTCAATAATAATTTTGTTGGGTTTTGGTTTTACTCAGCTTCCTTCCAGAATGTACACACCACTGCATTTTCCCAATTCCTTTCTTGGCTCAAAGTGCAGGATTCAGCCTTTGGTAATAACTTGCAACAATAACCTCTCTATTATCCTCGAGCCAAAGTCTGAGGAAATAGAAGGAAATGCTTTGAATAAAATTCATTCAGTTCAATTTCTTCATCTATTTCTTTCTTTTCCTTTAGTTCAGTTGAGTCAAGTAACAGTAAGATGCAGTATAATTAAATATATCCAAAGAAGAAGGATACGAAAGTAAATTTGGTTGAGGGGTGATTTTTTTTTTTAAATCAGGGAGTAAAATAACACTTTAAAACATATTTTAAAGTAGAAACAACGGTGCTCCTCCAGAATTACACAGATAAAAGTATAAGAAGTATTTTATTTCTTCTACCTGTTGCTTAGAAGAGCCAATGTGAATGGAGTGATTTATTAGGATGATAATTATTTTTATCTGAACTGTAGTCTGATGGATACTTTCATATGAATCAGCATCAGAAGTCTCCATTTTCGTGAAACTAGATGAATGAGGCAGGTTGAGGTGGTAAATCTAGACCAACGAGTTTAGCTGTTAAGGCAATTCCAAAACAAAGCATTTCAGCTGTAGTGCGCAGACACTGGCTAACTGTATTGTGTTTGAGATCAGCAGTTGAATATGGCTTTGAAGTGAGCAGACAAAAGCAGCGACTGATTGAAAAGAAGGAAACTACCGTCAACAAGGAGAATTTGCACTCAGGGAGGAAAGGTGCTGCCATCAGCCAAGTCTCAAAAATGCACATTGTATCCGTGTTTTTGGAATGGGAACTGGCAGTTAATGTTTATATTTCAAAATTCGAGAGGTTCCCTTTCTTTATAGTCTAAATTCTGTTTAAGAAAATGTACAAATTTAATTTAATAGGCAGTCTGCCATAGTTATTTCACTTCCATGTAGCATGAGAAATAATGCAATTACTTTCTAAAAGGAAAGATTGGAGAAAAAAATCTGTAATCATTCCTGACAAACTCAAATTAAAGTTAGTTAGATATATAGAAATTATCTGCTTGAATTTATTGTGTAGGCATAGGAAGAGAGAAATCCAGAAGGAGAGTCCTTCACACCTCGGGATAGAGAGCAAAGGTTGGCAGGATGGGTGATGCTATAGGATGGTTCAACTTCTTCTTTGTAATACTTTTCTCTTCCGGCTGCTTTTCTATATCACAAAGTCCACAGTTTCACACAAATCTGAGCACCAATATGAAGTATTCAATGTTTGACGAGTAATAAACAGATACATGATTGAATAGAAACATTATCATGAATATCGATTTTTTTCTTTCTTAATTAGGCTTCCAGATTATATTCAGAAATTTATGGTATATGCTAAAAAAATGCTTATTTTATCTCTTAAACCAAAAATTCTGTTGTACGAAGTATTTTCTATAGCTGCCAAATCCTTGAAGAGCTCCACAACTGTGTCTACTACCCTTATCTTCTCAAAAGCCCTCCGTAGGCATCAAATTGTTAGGCAGGTAGACATGAGTGGGTCTGAGGGACAAAGGAAGGGGGAGTCCAAAATAGCATGCTAGTTAAGTAAAGAAATAAAGATTTCCCTGTATAATACATTTATGATCATTCTAAGGTCTCAGACCCAAAGCAATCCCACAAGGCACAGTGACTTCTCAAGGTTATACATCGTGTACATTCTTTCTGCTATCTGGCCACCTGGCCGTCCAGTCAAAAATGAGGCATTCAGCATTCCTGAGGGCCATTACCTGCATCTTCTTTGAAGATCCTACTCCCTTGAGGTAGGGCCTGGTTTAGATTAAGAATTTATCTTTTGTAAATTTTTGTAAGTTTCTTTCACCATTAAAGCCTGAGGGAACATTTACGGTGTAAAAAGGACAGAAAGACATTTTGCACTTCCAAAGTAACTTCAAAGTAAAATTTTGATAGCACCCTAATTACCCCAGTTCCCTGGATCTGAGAGTAACTCCTGTGTGCATAAAAAGGTATCCAAACTCACGTGCAATGCAGATGTCTTTGTAACACTGCCTGCCTCCTCACTTGAAGGCGTAATTCTCTCTAGATCTACTTTAAAATAAAGTCTAACTGGACCCCTGTAGAGCCACCCATTCGTCTTGACCGAATTCTTTCGCAAAGGGCACCAAGAGCCAGGACCAAAGTAGGGAGGGTCTGATTACTCACTAGGTCAGGGCCCAGCTTCCTGGTGATGAAATAAGTATTTTTAAATTTTTGATTAATGTTGCCTTTCATCTCTTTAAAACTCATTGTGAATCAAAACTTGTAACTGTTTTACAACTTAATAAAATGCTTCTGGTGCCAAAGCCATAAGGATGTTTTATTTTACAGATTTTTTTTCATATTCATATGAAATAATTTCTAAATTTTTAAAAGTTATACATATTATAGAGAAAAATATGGTGAACATATTTGTGTATCCCTCTTGAGTTCTATTTTATTCAATTTGATTTTTTCAGCACTGCAATTTCCAACTGTACTTCTTGAATGTTCTAGATTTGATTTTAAGATCTGTTATTTTCTCTGAGTGCCTCTAACAAGAAAGCGATTCAAATGGATAATTCTGAAAGAGCATAACAAACATATTACATCCAATGGAGAATTCCAGAGCAAATTCACTTTTTTTAAATCATTAATGCCAGAAATGATCTTGGGGACTAAGCGGAAACTGAGTAATAAAACATTCAGATACTAGGGGCTTTTATCAACTTCATAATTTTTGATATTAAACAAAGTATCCTGTGAAACACCTCAGAGAGCAAACTTTCACACTTACCTGAGACATAACAAGGAAATACAGAGAGAACTAGAGAAATGAGAGAATGATAAAGCATTCTGTGAAGAGTTCTCCTATACAGTCAGATTTTCCTTAGCTCTAACGGTTTAAAACATTTGGTTATCAAGGTAGTGCCAGTATGCAGGGCAAGTTGAGAAAATTGAGATACTAAGTGTTTCTGAGGGTGTAACTCACCCAAAGGCTAATCTTGTGGTAATGGTAGAACAAAGATTAGAATGAGTTTCAGGATGCCTAAATTATACCATATCTTTTACTTCTGTGTATGGCCCAGAATTGGACAGCCCTTGATCCTAATTCCAATTCCACTTGTAAACGTCAAAAGCATTCCTTGTGATTCTTCTAAATTCCTATATTTTCTATCATACCCAGAAAATGATATACAGCCCAGTGTGGTGGTGAACACCTGTAATCCCAGCACTTGGGAGGCAGAAGCAGGAGGATTGCATGAGTTCAAGGCCAACCTGGGCTACACAGGAAGACCCAGTTGAGAAAGAAAGAAAGAAAGAAAGAAAGAAAGAAAGAAAGAAAGAAAGAAAGAAAGAAAGAAAGAAAGAAAGAAAGAAAGAAAAAGAAAGAAAGAAAGGAAGAAAGAAGGAAAGGAAGAAAGGAAGAAAAGAAGAGAAAGAAAGAAAGGAAGAAAGAAAGAAACTATGGTACTTTGGCATACTGAGTACAATCTACACTGCACAACATTTCAGTCAACAAAAGACCACATGTATGATGGTGATTCCATAAGATTATAACGGAGCTGAAAAGATCCTAAATCACCTAGTGATCTCACAGTTATCGGTAACGTCACAGCGGAATGCATGACTCACATGTTTTTGGTGATGCTGGAGTAATCAAACCTAGGGTGTTGTCAATCATACAAAAATGCAGCACATACAACTTGTACGAGATGTACAACTTACAATGATAATAAATGACCGTGTTACTGGTTTATGTATTTACTGCAATATACTTCCTATGGTTGTTTTGCAGAGTATTCCTTCCCACGCAAAAAGAGTTCACTGTCAGAGGGTATGCTGTGTTTTTCACCTCTCTTGATGGTAGCGCTTTATCTTGCACTTGATTTAGTCTCATTTTTTGTTCTTCGTGACCCTCATGTGTGCAAAATCCATGGCTAATGTTGACAGAGACCAGGTTGAATGATTAACTTGGAAACCACAATTTAAAATGATCAAGGACAACAAAGGTGTAAAATCAGTGATGATCAGTGCTCTCCAGTAAACCTTTCCCATCTCACCATAGAGCTAATCTTGAAGGTAAGAATAAAATAGTGAAAACTGATGGATCTGCTTCACTGATGGCAGTAAGATGAATGAAATTAATGAAGATCCTGGATCGGAGGTGAGGAAATGTCTAGCAGACTGAATTAAGAATCAGTCATTGGGGGCTGGGGATTTAGCTTAGCAGTTAGAGTGCTTGCCTTGCAAGCACAAGGCCCTGAGTTCGATCCCCGGCACCAAAAAAAAAAAAAAAAAAAGAATCAGTCATAGAAGAGTGTCTCTCTCAGTGCCATGATTATCATGGCCAAAGAAATAAATTTGTTTGCAAGGTTGAAAGAAATGGCTGGACCTGATGATGATGTAGAATATATTGCTAGCTCTGGGTGCCTTAAATGCTTTAAGAATCATTATTCATTACATAATGTGAAAATGAGTAGTGAGTCTCCAAGTGCTAATGTGAAGACAGATTGTGGAGGAAAATTACTTGCTAGAGTAAATCTTTAGTGAGGATAAAAACTCCCTACTCTCGAAATGAATGCCTGAAAAGATTTCGATCCATATGGAGGCCAAGCTAATGCCAAGTTTCAGTGCTTTTAAAAACAGGATTACACTCTTGTTTGGGTGGATGTTGCAGGCTGTGAAATGTTTAAAGGAACCCTTTGTGGTCTGCCACAGTGAGAATCACAGGACCTTCAAGCATATCAATAAGCATACACTAATAGTGTATGACACTATGACACTGCAGGTGTCATAGATGACCTGTTGCTTCTTCCAAGATGCCCTCTTGAATTGCTATACTGTTTGGAGAAGATCATACCTTTCAAGATTTTTCCCATTATCAGCAATCCTTTTCTATCGGTGATTCTAATATCAACACGATGCTTCGCCCTCCAAATATCGCCTTTTTGATCCAACCCATGGAAACAAGGAATTATAGCAGCTTTTATGGCCTACAACTTGAGGAGGACTGTTACCCGGGCTGTTGTTGCAACTAATGGAAATACTAAGACAACACTAAAGCTGCTCTGGAAGGGTTACACTCCGAAGGACAGTTCCAAGCACCTTAGTTGGATGTCAGGTGGTGTCACCGTGGAGCACGTGAGTAGTACCTGGAAGATGACGCTTGAGAGTTTTGTCCATGACTTCAAAAGATTTACCAAGGAGGAGATGGAGATGGAGGTGGAGGAAACCAATAGGACTGTGCGTTAGACGGCCAACACCTTGACCCTGGGTGTGGGCGGGGACGACCCTGAGGAGCTCCTGTGGGTCCTTCACGAAGGACTCACGTCGGGACCAGTTGCTGAACTGAAGGAGGAATGCACAGCTTAAGAAGAAGCAGAGTAAAGGAAACTGCAGGAGAATAAAAGAAGAACCACCCAAGAAACTCACGGTGAGGGCTTTAACAGAAGCTTCTGCAGACCTCCACAAGCTCTCTGGAGAGTTTAAAAACATGCCTCCCAACCTTACAGGCTTTTATTAATAGAGAAGTTCACCGCTCAAGGTGACTTACCTGCTTACAAGCAAATCTGTGACGTGAAAAAGAAACTAAGAAAATTATGAATGTATATCTGAAAAGTGACACCTGTTCAGGAAAGCCTCGGGCGGGTCCACCAGGGGGAATCCCAAAGAAGGCGTGTTCTAACGGGAGGTGACAGCTCCGTCCCCGAAGACCTTCCGGTGGGCCAGGTGTGGAAATGGAAGACAGCAGCATCGATGATCGTGGCCCAGGGTGGACCTGGGCTAATGTGTGTGTGTTAGTTTTTAGCAGAAAAGAGTTTAGAAGTGAAGAAGCAAATAAAAATAGAAAAAATCGTATAGGCTGAGGATAAGAACAGTACTTTTTTACAGCTGTACATTTCCATTTTAAACTAAGTGTTATTATAAGAGTCAAGAAGTTAATATTTAAAAGTTATAGATTTAAAATGTTATAAAAAGCTAAAGTTAATTTATTATTGAGGAAAGAAAACGATCATTTCTAAATTCAGCCTAGTCTCTAAGTGCACAGTATTCATAGAGCCTCCAGTGCACGGTCACGTCCTGGGCCTTCCGGTCACTCATCTCTCCCTCACCAGCTCACCCACAGCAGCTGCAGCTTCCATTGAGCTGAAGGGCCTACACAGGTGCACCTTTTTTTTTTTTTAATCTCTTTTCTCTGTATCTTTTCTATGTTTACATGCACAAATACTTAGCATCATGTCACAACTGCCTACAGTATTCAGTACAGTGATAGGAAGCGCAGGTGTGTAGCTGGGAGCAGTAGCTTACAACATATAGCTCAGGTGAGCAGTGGGCTTTACCACGTAGGTTTGGGTAAGTACATCCTATATGTTCCCACAATGATGCAGCCACCTACGGACACGTTCTCAGGATGGATCCCCCTCACTAAGTGACAAAGGACTGTATTTTGAACTAAAAGAGGCTCAAAGGCCTCAGATGCAAAGACTCTCTGACCTCCCTTGCCTATTTCTCTCCCAAAGTCAGTTTTAGAAACCAGATTCCTCTTCCCCAAGGAGTCATGGAAATTAGACTCTCTCTCCCAAAGCAAGTCAGAAAACCTAGAAATGTCACTCTCTCCCTTCTTTCTTGGAGACCATCATGCCAACAGGTCCTGCCTCTTACCAGGGAAAAAGCAATACTCACAGAGAGACCAAGAGTAATCTGAATAGGCATCTTTATCGGGCTCACCCCTCAGCCCGTTACCTGCGGAGCAGACTGCTGGTGCCGAATCTGTGGCACGCGGGCTGCAGCGGGCATGCGGAACCCTCTGCCGGCATGTGAGCCAAGTCACTCCAGGCGTCACCCCAGCAGCAGAGCACCAGATAACAGCGCAGCTTTGGCACTTTGTGAAAAATAAGCGGGTTTTGGCTTGCAGTTTGGGCACTCAGTCTCTAAAAGTTTCACCATCACTGGAGTAGACCCTTTGTCCAATCCCGTGTCTACATTTTGTCCATCCGTCACGGAACCTAAGCATAAAAATACAGTAGTATACCGGCTCACACCTATAATCCCAGCACTCTTTAAAACTAAGGCAGGAGGACTGCAAGTTGGAGCCTAGCCCAGGCAATTTAATAAATGGGTGAGACCTTGTCTCAAAATTAAAAGATAAAATGAAATAAAATAAAAAACAGAACTGGGAATGTATCTCAGGGCAAAGGTTCTGGGTTCCATCCTCAGTACTTCCAATAAAAAAAAAAAAGACAATTTTTCCTGGCCTTCATTTCTAAGGTCTTCCTTTTACCTAAAACTTTGGTTAAATAAATGTCTTACGATTTTTTCCCTTGTTAACCTGTTTTTAAGAGTATCAGCTGTGCCATGACCTTTGGGACTGGTAAGAAAATGTATCACACATTCTCTCCTCATGTATCTCTGCCTCTAAGATTGTATACTAGGACCTGCTTCTGCTTGTCTCATAATGTCATGGGGAAGCTGGGTCCTAAAGCAGCAAGGTATCGGCCTCTCCCTTCCTTGGCTTTCCTGTCTTTGTGTCCTTGATAAAAAAAAATTCAGTCAAGACAACACGCCACACAGAGACGTAGGTACATGTTATTGTAAAGTAGATTTAGACAGACTCACGTTTTCAAGTGAGAAGACGAGCAGCGCCTTTCAAGGCATCTACACCAAGTAAGAATTTGGATGACTTTCATGTACACGAGAGTTACTCCTGGAGTTCAGGGAACTTTGGTGACTATTGATAGGGGGAAATATAACTTCCCACCTGCTTGATGTCAGATATGCCAAGTTCGTGCTCCCCCAAATCAGAGAAAGCATGCTCAGGAACAACGGAGGTCAAGAGTAGGAAAAATTTATTGAGCGAGCTGGCTCCTGAGAAACAGGAAGGGACCTGAAAGTGGGTTGCCAGTGAGCCAACTTTTCAGGGAAAGTTTTATAGAACAAAATCATGGGGTGGGTACGACACGGGTCAAAACTCTGCTTAACCAGTGCAGGGCCCTGAGTCAGATCCCCAGCATCAAAAAAACCAAACAAACAAAAAAGCTATGCTCAACAGTAAGATTACAAGTACAGCCACTTAGTTAATATTGATCTAGTAGGCAAGCGGGTCACGTAGGAAGGGTACATGGAAAGAACAAAGGCATTTGGGGGGAGGGATGGGTACCCGGATGCTTTGGTCACCTACCTGGGTGACTGATGCGTAGCTGGGCTTCCCAGACAGGCAGTGCTAATTACAGTGTAGTTCCAAGTTACTGCTCATCCTTCAGAGAGGCACGTAGGTCTGGCCATTACATCTTCCTCTTGAGGCCTGGCCCTTGACAGATACGCCTCCGGCCATAGTTTGGATATCTTTATTTTTCTGCTGACTTCCTTGAAAGCTCAGTCCTTGACTTATTTTAATTTCTATCTCACTTAGCTGCCTATAATACTGTGACACTTATTGACCTTTTACTTAGAAGTTATTTTGGAATTGCAAAATGTCTCTCTGTTCTTTTTAGATGGTCAGTGTTTCTTGGGGGTGTTAATCACTAAGTAAACTTACAAAATAAAATTTGTAAAAGACAGATTCTTTATTTAAACCAGGTCCCAGTCCAAGGCAGGAGGGTCTATAGAACATTTCTTTTTCTGCTATCCCTGGGCTGTAGACTATGGCAGTCAGGAATGCTGAAAGCCTTCTCTCCTAACTAGATGGCCAGGTGGTCAGATATTGGAAGGCATGTGTACAATGTACAACCTTAAAAAGTCACTGTGCTCTTTGGGATCGCTTTAGGTCTGAGACCTAACAAATCATTACAAATACATTAGATTGTACTTTGAAGTCTTTGTTTCTTTACTTAACTGGCAGCACATGCTATTCTGAACATACATAGCCCCCATTTGTCAGTACTTAACAGTACTAGAATATGGACTGCCTCAGCCTCCTGAGTGCTGGGATTACAGGCATGCAGCACCATTCCCAGCTTGGTAAATTATTTTCTTATGTATCTTTCTCAGATTTATAAGGATTTTTCTCCTTTTTAAAAAACACAAACAAGTTCCTTCTTTTCATACTGTTATAAATCTTGAATTTTTCCACTTATCAATATATACTTAATAAATCTACCTCAGTTTTTAATATTATAATTTTTACTTTTATTTTGTATTCACATATAGACTGATTTAGTGACTAAAAACAAGTATCTCCTGTCACTTCCTGTTTGCCAAAGATAATTGCATTTTAAAATTTTAAAATTAGTTTTTCTAGGATTTAGTTCCTTATCTTTAAATAACATGTTTTTATGTTTACTTCTGGTTGATTTAACTTGAGGAATAACATGTTAATTGCTCCCTTTGGAAGATGAGTATTTCTTTCTGTCACCCACCATGCACCATCCCTTGCAGTCAGCCATCCTTCAAAGATCAAACTTGCTGTATCAATACTGGAATTTCTATAGCTATCTAAAAACCTGCTTGTCTGAGTTATGAGCTGTACCATGATTTCATTTCTGTCAATAGAATTTTCCTTTTTGATACTCACTTTGATTACTATGAATACAGCCTAGAGCACTCCTCCAATTATGTAAGTCTTTTCTCAACACATCAAAAATATTCCATATTACATCAATTCTCCCTTCCTGGAACTTTTTCCTAGATATTTGGGTCTGCTCTAATCTCGAGTGATAATATCCTACATCTGCAACATGGTCTTCAATTTGAAATCACCCCAACATTATTCAAAGGGGGGTATGAGGTTCCTTGACCTTTCTATTTTGTTGAATTCCAGTTTTCTGAGTTCTGTCTCCTTTTTGTTTTGTTCTCTTGTTTTGATGGGGCACATCTTCCAGTATACTCCGAGAAAAGGTTCTTGAGGTAAAATTTTAAAGAACGTCCGTATGTTCAAGAACGAAAACAAAAACCTAAAGTCTTATTTCACCTGAATTCAGAGATAATTTGGCTGGGTATGGACTTCCAAGTCGGCAACCATTTTCTCTCAGAATATTAAAGACATTCTTTCATTGTTTCCAGATTCTAGTACTGTTATTGAGAAAAATAATACCATCCTAATTCTTGATCCTTTATATAAAATTTATGGTATACTTTCCAAGTGTTTATAAAAATCTTTGTCCCCAATTGTCTGGAATTCTATAATCATGAGCCATTCGTGTGCCTTAAAATCACACTTCCATTCTAGAAGCCCATGAGAACTATTATGAATTTCTTTTTTAGGGTTGTGTTCTTTTTTCTTTGTTCTTTATGGCTACAACTCCTTATATCCAGATGTCTGATTTTTACACTATACCTTTACTTTTTTTATAATTTTTCATTTTTTGCCTTCTAATTTGGCTTTTGGGGCTATTTCTTCAATTTTATCTTTTTCTCCTTTCATCATGTTTTCCAAGAGCTTTATGTGTCCTGTGTATTTCTTTCTTAAAATTGTTCTTATTTCACAGATATAATATAATCAGTCTTCACTTCGTGTGCTAGTGAAGGATTATAAAAATGACCAACCAAGCTGAAACTGTGCAAAGCGATCTTAATAATAAATGAAAAATGACTATTTTTTGTGAGCTTTAATGATTTTTTAGTAATACCAAAGGCGCTCATACTAGCAATTACAAACATATAGGGAAATAAAAGTAACAAAAGTAATATTTACCAACTATGCTGTAATTTAAAACATTAAAAGTGCTGAAAATTAAAATGATTTATTTCTTAGAACAGAACTTGCTGTCTTCTTATGGTATAATTTATAAAAGTAAAAACAGTCCACATTTTCTATGTCTTGGCAAATTATCACTTTTTTTCTCTTTTCTTTTTTGTGATATGGAGATTGAACACAGTTAAGTGTTTTCTAGTACAGCCTTCAATCCAGTCATTAGTGCTTTCTATTCTATATGCAAATTAATCTGAAAGGCACTAATGCAACTTTACCTCGTCATTTTTAAACTTGGGGGCATTTACAATATGGTTCATGAAGGCTGAGGCCCCCTTTAAATCTTGTCTGTGCTGTCGCTATTTTCAAACATTCTCATCCTACCTAATTGCACTCCTGTGACATTTTTCACTCCTTTGCTGCACTTACACCTTTGTTGACTAATTCCTTCTTTTCATTATTTATCTTGTAAAATGTTACATGGGTCTACCACTAGAGACAAGGAGGCAATTCAACAACACACTTCGCTGTCTGTGCATGAACTAACAGATATGCGATAACCAATCAGTGACAGACTTTGAAAGCAGTGAAATCGTTGTCACTGGTCATCATGTATCATTACTTAGTGGCTGATGGGGGGAGCTAATAGCAAAGTTTGGGCACCATGTAATTACAGTTAATACACGAATTTGGTCTCGGTTGTAACGATGGAAGGTGTGCCCTACACTAAACTGTGTAGCAGGTATGCATGAAGTTTGGAAGCATGTGCTATGGTTTGTCCCCTCTGAAACTCCTCTGAAATTTCATTCTCATTAGGCGATATTAAGAGGTAGAATCAGGTGGGATTTTAAGAGATGATTAGGTCTCCGTCCTTATGAATGAATTAACACATTCATGTAGCTGGATTAATGGGCCACAGGGTTTTCTCAGTAGTGAGTTTGCCAGGAAGAAAGATAAACTGGAGTCATACGTACGAAAATGGCTGCACCTTGAAACTGTAATGTTAAGTGAAATAAATCAAACACACAAGATTAAATGACGACATGGTTTTTCTTATAGGAGAAATCCAAAATATAAATAAAGAGCAAAATAAAAGGTAAGAGGAAATAGGGAGATAGATCTTCTGTGAAAGGAAAGGTGACAAAGAGATGGGGGGAAAGGGGTAAAAAAAAGCATTCAGATGTGCTACACACATGTACCTCTTCCCCATAAGGAATATAATCGTTACGTACTGCAAACATGTACTAATAAAACAATAAAAAAATTTTAAAAACCAGTGAGAGTGCTATTTAAAAAGCCAGCTCTGCAAGGTCGAGTGTTCCCTGTCTCTTGTCATGTGACACCCTGACCCAGCGTGGGACTCTGACAGCCAGGAAGGCATGACCAAGTACAGTATTTGAACTCTTCTTCTCCCCGAGCAGCCATGTTCCCTCCGATTTTCATTTTCCCCATATCTTTCCTGTTATTTGCTTATTTCTCTTATTTGTTCTCTTCTCTGCTTTGATGTAAGAGCGGGTCTCTGAAACCTCATCTTTAGAGTTCATTAATGTGACGTTAAGCGTTGAGTGATCCGGCCAGGCCAGTTCTTAGAGGGTACCATATATTAATGCCTCCAGTCTGTCAGGGTGATCAGGCTCTGCAGAGAACTCTTTCATTTCTCTTTCTGGAGAGCAAACACCTTGCTACCTGTCTCCTTGGGGCTGAGTGGGGAAAGAAAGTGCAGAGTGTTTATGTCGTTTCCCATCAACTCTCTTGTTTTTCGGTTTGGTATCTTTATCCTCTCCCACGTCAGTTCCGGGACCCTCCATTTCAGCCTCTACTGACAGTATAATTTAAGAGTAGTGGGACCACCTGAGATTGTTAGATCCACCTTCAGCCTCTCTTCCATGGGGCCATTATGCTTAAGGGGCCATATTACGGGGCCATTCAGATCTTCTTAGGGATGGTGAGTTGTTAATGTTGCTGCCTCTTGCCTTGGCCCAGAGCCAGTTAATTCTGATTCCCTCTCTCTCTCTCTCTTTCTCTCTCTCTCTTTCTCTTTTTCTCTCCTTCTCTTTCTCTCCTCTCTCCCTCAGTGCTGGGGATGGACTCCTTGAGCTAGCAATTGCTCTACCGCTGAGCTGCATTCTAGCTCTTGGTCAGCATTCTGTTCATTTACCACTTACCATCTGTTTACTACTTAATTTAGTGGCTATTTTGCTGTTTCTTTGACCTTTTAGGTTTATGCTTTTTGAAATAAAAATTGTACTGTCATGTTAGTGGGGTTCTATAAGAAAGAAAATGTTAAATGTGTGTGGTCAACTTACCATCTTTAATTTAAAACCTCTCATTTTAAAAACATTTATATACCAGTGATTATTCCTTAATACCTTATTTTATCTAAATCTTTGACCAAGTCGAAGCCAGTATATGAAAAGATAATAAATGTACTTTCTTATTCTTTTCTCATTTTGGCTACTTTCATGGGATAAAATATTTTATTTTTCTTTGTTACTTCTCTTCTTGACACTATTAATAAATGCTTTATCATTTGTCTGTCATTGATTTTTATGTTTTGTAATAAGAGGTATATAAAATAAACCATAAATAGTGTAAGAATATTTTATGTAAATGATTTATAACACTTTTTGGGAGATGGCTTCAGCGGGATTATTCAGCGGCATCTCCTGGCATTTTAAATATCCCTCTTAATATAGTCTGTCATCCCCATCTGTTTTGATTTAACGTTGATTATACAGACATGCTGCGCAGCGAAAAGCCACCTGATCACTTTGGTGGTGTGTTGTATCTGCGTTAAACTCTAGATATTTTCAGAGAGGAGAACAGAAAGCTGCTACTGTTAAAATGTATGTGTTTTGTTGGGTTTCTCCTGTGAAGATTACTTAGAGAAATCAAACATTCAACGTATTCTTAGAAGTTTATATCGCTGATTTTTTTAACCAGCTCAATTCAACCTGCGCCGCTTCCCACGGCAGGTCTCCGACTGCGCCCTGGGCGATACTCCGCGCGGTCAAAGGCTGAGGCAGAGGAGCCCCGCGAGCCGGGAAGCAGCCAATCGGGCGGAGAGGGTCCCCAGCTCCGCAGCCTGCAGCCAGCACCCGAGCCGAGCCGGCTAGCCTGCGACGGCGGACGGACACCACATACGTGTCGTGCACGTTCCCCGGGTGGGCTACAGCCACCACGCAGACCGGTAGCTAAGAAGCGAGGAACGGATGCCCGGCGACGCGTTCTGCACAGCAGCCGACCAGACAGATACTCCTGTGCTGGAATGTTCTCCTTCGAAGGTATGGGTTCTTTTTCATCGAGTTCTTGTATTTCTTAAGAATTACGGAAAGCAGAGCAGCTGGTACTGGTCAAGAATCCCTGCTTTCTAGTAACGCTTTGTTCCTGTGCTCAGTCTGAATGCCAGCATCAGAATGGTGAACCTCTGTGGGGGGGAGGACCCTGCTAAGCCGCAGAAAGGAACACTTTGCACAGCTGAAGCTGACTATGCACAGACCTTTTATTGGGGCGGATTCTTTGTTAATGTTGCCATTGTTCTCAACGTGACCTGGTTAAAAATGCAGCTTTAAATCGCCGCATTCTACCTCATCCCTAACTGAGAGCACCCAATGGGAGGATGGGGGTGTGGTGGGTCAGGTACCGTATCTTTAAGGTTGCTTCAATTTATATTGCTATTACTATTGCTGTGTATCAGCCTTAGAAGGAAAAAGGTCTAAATTGCTGATCAAAGGGAAAGAGAGAGAGAGAGAATTTGACCAGTATGAGGATTCTTCTTTGCTAAGACACGAGTTTTTGTACAATATTAACAGTTTGCATCTTTTCATCGTGCTTCAGAATTAAGACGACTTCATTATCATTTTTCACTAACAGCTAGTGCGATCATCTAGCGGTCATCAGCATATTAGGAGACCCCGTTTTACTTGCCAAGGTAATTGGAAGGATAATTCAATATGGTACAGAGTAACAAGAGACCCATGAGAAACATATTGCACTAGGTGAGGCATGAGATTGCTTTGTGGAGCGTTTGTTCGTGAGAGTGAGTGCGTCTTTTGTCTGTCATCCTCGTCAATTATCTGCTGGAAGCAGTAGATAAAACGGAAGCTTTCATCATGTCCCATACATTTAAACTGACACTATTATTTATTCTGTACATCAGGCAAGATTTAATTTATGTCTAAGACGTTGAATTGTTATGACATACGGAAAGGTTGGACCAGTAAGCTGTTCATTATCCTCCGTGGGACAGGTGAAGTCACACCTCAGTGGGTTATGAATGGTGGCCTGAATGAGGTGGGGAGGATCTGGTTTCTCGGATGCAGGGAATGTTGCGCTTCATGTTCTGCTATTTCTAAAAAACGTGACTCACAGAAATCTTAATCTTCATAGCGAATTGTCAGCGCTGATGTTTTTAAGGCTTTGTCTCTGAAGACTTTCATAAGTAATACAGATTCTTTGTGTAGTTCTTTTTTAAAAAGGGGAAATATTAAGGCATTGATGAAGTTTCTAGAGTGCCAGACGGATGGTAGTTTTTGTTCTTTTTATCTGTGTGTTTATTAATTATGATCCATGTAACTACCTTTTACCTCCATGATATTATCAACCATGCTTTTGTGGTACACTTTGTGATTTTTAGTTTCTCTTAGTGCTCATAATGTGCATGATTTTATTCATCAAATATAAGCAAGTAAAACTAATATGTATAACTAATACTTAAAATCATTGTTTAGTTATAGGTAATATAATCCATTATAATAAAATATCATAAAAATCCAAATTATAACCTTAAGATTCAAAAAGCAACCATGAAATAAAAATAAGAACTTTTGCATATGTGAGAAATCATTACCTTATTTATTTCTATGTTTAAAAGATTGCTTTTGAGAAGTTAAATTCAATGATTAATTGGGTGGCCCTTGAGAGTCCATTAGCAACTTTGGTGAATAATGGCAATATAGGTGTTAGTATTATTCTGCAAAAGAGACTACAGAAGAATAATACCTTGTGCTTGACCTGTAAGAAGAATTCTTGTACCTGATATGATGTAAAATCTCTTTTCTGCTAAAGGAAGATTAAAAAGATTAGAAAATAAGGTTGGTGTCAATGAGGCATTTCAGGGTAGCAGGAGATGGGTTAACTTAGGGAATGGATTAAAGTTAAAAAAAGGTAGCATCTCTCTTCAAGGTAGTACAGGGATGTACAGATCAAAACTGCCCTTTGACACCAGAAAAACCTGGCTTCAATCCCAGCACTGCCGTCTATTCTCTGTGTAAACTAGATGGATTAGATTTTCCTGGTTGGCTTGTGAGAATTATAAGAAATCCATATAATTATAAGTAATTCTTGCAAATATCAGATGGGTGTAATTATAAAGATATGAGAGCAAAATAGATTCTTGCCTCATGGCACTGACTGGTTGACATGATTACTCCTTAGAAGAGCGACTGACAACAGTGGAAACAGTAGAAAGGCCCTTATTAGTGTCTTCATCACTGTCCTCATCCGCCCCATCCTCTTTCATCTCTCAACAACTAAACTTTTACCTTTGAGAACATTACCTTCAGTTTAATGCTCTGAATCCTATTTAAATGCAAATAGCCTTGGGAAGAATACTTTAAGATGTTATTGCTCCTTGGTGTTCTGGGAGGATGTGAGAGCAGATACTTACTGGGGAATCAGGGGAATGCTGAGTAAAAGAGAGACCTTTACAAAGGAGACTCCAGGCATAAGGATGCTACTGAGAGAGCACAAGCTACTTGGAAAGTCTGGAGTCTGGGAAACAGACCCTGTAATATGAACACAACTTAATAAATGACTAGATGGTAGATAGGAGCATACAATTGAGTTAAGGGTCGAAAATATATTTGAAAGCCCACATAGGCAGCAGTCTACATGGCATATACACGTTTTCTTGGTCATTTATGAGGGTACTAGCTATAAGCAGTGTCTTTCATCTTGTTTGTAAGAAGAACTTATTTACTGGATTGAAGAGGGATCAATAAAAGAAAAAGGAAATGAAATCTAAAAGACAGGGCATTTTTAAAAAATTTTGTGGCGTAGTGATTTTTGCCAGGACGCACGTGAAAAGATAATGCAAAGAATGGCTTTGCTGAAGACTAACTCTGTATGCAAGCTAAACTTCAATATCACCAAAAAATACAAAGACAAACTCTGAGCAAGAATGATGTGCAGACTTGTAGCGCCATCTAAACTCTCCTTGTTCAAGGTAACTCAGTGGCCCTTCTTGACTCTTCTCCAACTTGAAGTTAGTTGCATTTGCTCCCACTTGCTGAAGAGGGGTTAGACCTGGAGAAGACTGCATGCTAGCTGAGGCCCAAACGTCCCAGTGGGGTGGTCAGTGGGAGGATCCTAATGTGCTCGAAGTCATCCCTCCCACCCGCCGGTGCCTCAGTGGTACCTGTAGTCCCCCGTAAACATCCTCACTCCCACATAAACATCTTTGGGTGAAGGAACACTATAAAAAGCTATTTTACATTCCTGTCTTCTACTACTTATGATATTGACCTTCTTTTCATAGTTTTTGTTTGTTTCCCTTCCCAGATTGGAGTTCTTCCAGGAAAAGAATAGTCTGATTCAAGTCTACCATTGTGATATAAAAAATATTTCATAAGCATTTGTTTAATATAATTTTCCCATTATTTATCCTTTATTTTGCTCTTTATATTTTGGGTTTCTCATATAAGAGGAACCATGTAGTAGTTAAAGTTGTGTATTTCACTTAACATTATGGTCTCCAGGTTTATCCTATTAACACAATTCATTTCTCAAGCACCTGCATGCACCCACATGGAAGTAATAAGCTACCAAAGATGCACAAAAGACAAAAAAAAAGGATAAGTTATTAGCATCAGTTTGACTTGACAATAAAATGCAGGAGGTTGTGAAAATTTACTTTCGTCCAACATCTCCCGGTCTCCTCAGGTGACTGCGCCGCCTCATGGCCGCAGTCCTGGCCGCCTCATGGTACTGCTGATGCTGGGGAATTGGGTTGATGCCCAAGCAATTCTGATAAATGCATACTAGTAAAACAATAGGTCACTTTCACGAGTGCAGGAGGCAAGTCCAGAATGTGCAGCGTCAGGGAGGGCTGGTGAGCACAGGTGGAAGGGGATGAAGGGAGTATCCGCCGCCCGTGGACATGCGTTGGCTTCTGAGAGAGATGAAAGACACACACGAGGGAGCAACGGTAAGCAGGTAGTGGTCTGGGCTTCTGAGTCAAATGAAGGACCTCTGGGCAATCAACCTCACTGTATCATCCGAGAACCCATAAAGCCATTTTCGAGCACTCTGTGAACTGTCCTTTTCAGTCCCTTGCAAATGTTTAAACTCTCCTCATCATACCTTTTCAAAATCCTCGTATGGACAGGGGAAAGGAGCTAAGTGTGTATTTTGCCTAATATCCCTGAAGTGTTAACAGCCGTAGCTGTGTGATTGCAAAATCCCTTTCCAGCAGGTCATGAAAAAACAATGAAGTGATTTTGTTGGAATGCTACGCAAAAAGTTTGTCTCATTTTGTTTAGTATGATGTCACTGAAGGATCATTTGAAGGTAGTATCTGGGTTTGTGATCTGTGAATCAGCTAGTCTGAGATTTCAGTCTTCCCTCTCTGTTTTAGTCTATCGTGGATATTGTCTTGGTTAATCTCTCACTGCTGGGGCAAAATATGCAATACCCACCACTTGCAGAAGAAGAGCTTTATTCATTTCAGTCCTTAGTCTGCTGTCTGCAAGGCAGGATTGCTTGACAGAGGAGCATGGCAGAGGAAAAGTGCCTTCATGGTGTGGCCACTGGGAAGCAGAGAGTGAAGGAAGGGGTCAGGAAGATCTCCTAATAGCAAGTAAGCTCTGAGGCCCCTATAATCCAGTCACCTTCCAAAGGGCCCACCTATGACCCCATGAGGCTTCAGGGAGATTTCTAGGTATAAACCAGAACAGGCATTTTTCTACCAGCGAACACCAGGGAAGCATTTATATGGGTTCATCCCATGGACTTTCAGCTTCCTCTTGGCCATCTGGAACTCCACTCCACTTATATTCTGTTCACAGGGATATTTAAGCTCCCTCCGCTCAACACCACGAGAATAGAGACTCACTGTTGGTTCAAATTATAGTGCAGTTTTGGCAGTGTCTCTCCAAAGCCCACTCATCCTGCTTTTAAAGGAGAAACAGGCAACATTAATAAAAAACAGACTTTCAGCAAGTCAAAGTGTGTATTAAAAGTATTGTTCCCAGCATGGTTGTGTATTTCTTATGGCTCCAAATATGCATTTTAGAAAATCGTTGCTGGGATCCAGGAATGGGCATTTGTTGTTCCTGCGCCACACTGTTGGGCACACTTGAGTCCTACGTAAATATTTAAATTGAATAAATAGTCTGCGAGGCAGCATTAAAAATTGCCTCCATACCCTCAGCTAACCCACCCTGATCTCCTCTCTATCAACTGTGACCACCCCATAGCCTATTTCTTTGCCTGTAGCTTCTCTGGGAATTTATACTTTACTTGCCCCTAATTTTATTTGATTCATAGACCTAGAATTGCTTCCTAATTCACTATAAAGAGTTGAGTTTTGAGCTGTAGCCTCATTTGCTCTAATAACTTTATTCGCAAAATATTCTTAATAGGACAAATTGCAGGAGCAACTCTTCCTTCTTCTCTTCCCCTCTTTTTCTTGTCCTCCAGCCATTAAAGTGAGATAGGGGACCCTTGGTAACTTGGGCGTTAAGTGATATGACGTTGGTGAGCATTTTGAGAATACTGATGCTGTCAGTTGGTTAAATTCCCAAATAGGTTTCGGGTCCAGCTTTCTTCAAATTTTAAGTCATTTTTCTTTAGACGCCTATCAGATCTCTCACCAGGGAACTGTTTTAGATTTTAATGGGCTTTTTAAAATACCTAAACTCTTCCTTCTTCCATCTGTTCTCCACACTGCCACACAATTATGATCTTAATGAGTCTGGGGGTTTTCTCCTCGTGTTATTCTTTGGCTTAAGATCTGACAGTGCCACTTCTCTCTCCCTGCCTCCTTGGGCCAATCCCTTCCAAAGGGTGATAGAATAGAATAGGAATTCTGCAGTCAAATGGACTTCGGTTCAAATCCTTACTAAATCACCTTAGTAGCTGACAACATTGATTTCCACGTCAACGAAGTGCAACTGTTCTCTTTCTGCGTGGTATCTTATTTGAAGTTTAAGTAGGATAGTGAAGATTAAGTCTCTAGGGTCTCATCTGTTGCCAGATAGCCACTTAATAATTTGGAAGCAATTCTTTCTGCTCCAGAGTCAAGCTGAGACTCAATACTGGGCATAGCATAAAGGAGACTTTCATTATCTGACCTGCCCAGGTAGTTGCCCACGTTCTGTCCCTACCCCACTGCTCCCACTTCCGGTTATATTCTTGAGCAATCCTGGGGGTCTGGGACATCAAATGCTGTTTTAGTCTGTGCCCCTCTGCTCTTAGCATTATAGGTATTGTTTCCCTGACATGCGATGCACGTTTCTCCCCAGTCCTCTCCTCTATTTCCTAGAAATCTGTTCATTATTGGTCATATAAGTCAATAGTCATATACTTCTTTTCAGATGTATTCCTATAAATCACAATAAGCCATCTAACATTTGACAATTTTACCGTGGGCCCACCCAGTGCTATTTTAGGTAAACATTTTATACATTATCTACTTTAATGATAAAAATCATTATTCTGTGCATCACAATATACTGCCCGTCTTTTCCACTGCATTTGTGAAGTACTGGGGTGTAGGAAAACGGAGATTATTGCAGCTTGAATGAATGAATAAATAAATTTGGTGGATTAATAAAAAGCAGAGAGGACTAATGCGTATCAGGGGATGTGAAACTGTTTCCTGAGGTGGCCAACATTTTAAGGAGAGAATTACAATGAAGCACAGGAACTTTAGAAAAGATGTCATGTAAACAGCTATGCTAAAACTAAGGGAAAAAAGCAAACCAAAACAAAAAACTTCAAAAGCCAGAATAGTCTAAAGGAGATCGGAGAGGTTCAGGTAAGTATAGATGGCCTGATAAGAAGGATTAGAAATAATAACAGAGGAGAAGCTGTGTCAGGAATTCATGAAGGAAGAGGCCCGTAACGCACGGAGTGTGGGTTTCTGTTCCTAAAGAAACCACCCATAGTGGACAGAAAAGAAATCCTAGATAGGAGAAGAGCCAGTCTCTTTCAGAATTAATAATAATGTATTTGATTAACACTTCCGTAATGCTAGGTCATGTGCTAAGCACATTACATAAATTGGTTCATTTAACCCTACTTCTAAAAACTCAAGAGAAAAGGGATTTTATAGTCCCTGTCCTATAAGTGAGACAACAGAAGTGTAACCAGACTTGCCTGGCAATGAGCTGGAAATTTTTCAAAGAGCTGCTATTCTGCCTCTTTTAGAGTACTGTGAGAGATGGCTTGGGCTAGAAAAGGGGGGATTCATTACTTTGAAAGAAAAAGACGTCACACCTCACCTCCAAATTTCAAACCCAGAGGAAAATCAAGAAATTAAAAGCTCAGGAAATTAAGATACTAGGAAAAACAAAGCCTTCTACTCTGTGCCAGAATAATTGAAGACCGTGAAATTAGTGTGGCTCCCCTAGGAGTCCCATTACTGTGGTAGGGGAATTACAATGCACGCCAAAGTCTAGCCACATGCGTGGGTTGCACTTTTCTGGGAAAGGGAGTAGGGAAAGGATGGGAAAGGAATTCAAGAAAAGCGAAAGGGGGAAAACTAAGTCTTTGGAAACAAAAATCCATGATCTTTGGAGACAAAAATCTTCCTTTTTCCTTGATCTTATCCTTACCCCTCAGCATGTGGCTGGTAAGAAATGGAGTGGAAATTGGGGGCACAACAATGGCAAGTTGTGGCCCAAGCACTTATCCCTCGGTTACTGCCCCAGGAGAGGTATCGGATTTCATCACCCCAAAACAGAAAGTCACTGATGAGAGATGAATTTTGGAGTCAGGGAGTTATCCCACAGGCTGTAATTTTGCATTTTTAATAAAGCATATTGCATCAAAAAGCTAGGTGAAAGTTTTATCTTATTTGGCACTTTTTATTTGAAAGCTGCATGCTGCAAAATATGTGGTACTTAGGAAATTAGATTCAGATATATAGTATGTGTTGAATTTATTCCATCAGTGTATCTTTAAAAGAATGAATTTATTGATAGGGAAAAATAAGGTGGATAAGAGGATGGAATGTTATTGTATTTTTTCTCGCCTGGTTTGTATTCCCTTTGGTGATGTTTTGATTAGAACATTATCAAACAAAAATATTTTGAAATATAACTGTTCAAGAAATGTCACACATTGGTTTTCAGCAATTCATGTCTGTAGTCTCATCTCAAATTTTATGCTTTGTGAATTTCAGAACGGCTTTCCGTAGAGTTAGACTTACAAAAGGTATTTGTGCATTTATTGGTCTTTTCGGCCTCTCTTTTTCTTCCAGTCTCACCACAGCCTTAATTCGCACACATTTTTTTGTTTGTTTTGCTTATGACAGTAACCCTGTAATGGATCTCCAGGGATGCCTCCTCCAGCTTCAGTGTAAATGCCAGCATCGCTTTCTACAACACACATTCACTCATGTTAATGACTTTCTTAAACTTTTTGGAATAGCTCTTTGCTCTCAAAACAAAGTCCAGCTCCTCTCATGGATTGATTTCAAAGTCTTTCTTGATCATCTATCAGTACATGAGTCCCTTAATGGTTTTTGTGCCCCATACTTTACGTTCCACACATTTTGAACTGCTTGTGATTGGGAGCATAACTTACATTTCCACCATTCCAAGGTTTTGCAAATACCGCTGTTTTTGCCTGGAAAATTAGCATCTACCTCTGACACTTCTGTACTCTCCCCAGTACTTTCATTTCTATGTGTGTCACATCTTACAACAAACTTCCTATCATTATTTCCAGTGCTCACACACCCAGCATGGGTTAGATGTCCTTCATCTAGCTCATTTGCCACGCTCTTCATATTTTTAACATACCAACCATGCTTTATATTTGCCTTGTTCTCAATAAATGCTTGTTGAATAAATGAATAAAGTATGAAGAAACAAGAATTTTCTACAATGAAAATGGTAAAGGAAAATATATTTCTCATAAAAATATAATCAATGAAACACTAGAAGAGGATCTGTAGCGAAATCAAATATGCTTTCCAAAGATTTACCAAAATTGTATGCTAATCAGGAAATAACTTGGGATTTGAACCACTTTAATTTTTAGTCCTGCTTTAAACTGTTGCCTATTAAATGTGCTTCCCTTTTACTTAAACTCAACTGAAAATGTGAAGAAGACATAGTTTAAAATGTGCTCAAGAATATGGTATCCCTTTATTGTTGGTAATCTTGTCCAAACATTTGATTAGCTTCCACATTTATTTAACATTATTCTGTTGGGAGAGAGCTGATGAAGTATATAAAATTCTCAAGATAGCCAGCCTGTCTTTGCAACAGTTGCTGAATTAATGAAGTGATAGAATCAAATAGGTGGATTAAGCCTCCAAGCAGTTGCAATTTTGTTGTAGCATTTATTTTATTGCTGAGAGTTAATATTTTATTTAATATCCAGAGCCTTGCTTCAAATCACCACTGACTTGAGTGAAAGGTAAAGAGCATTGGCTTGTATGACCAGTGTGTTTACTGTGATTCATACCTCCTAGGTCCCTAGAGACTCATGGTTTTATGTTTGGAGCATCCTGGAAAGTCTTAAAATTAGTGCTTCTATCCCATAAATTGATGGCTGCTGCATTTGAGGAATGCAATAAGAGGATGATATGTATTTGACACCAAATGTTTCAGCTGTTAACAGTGGCACTAATTTTACATTTGCTTGTGCTTAAGATAAAAGGAAAGCTATTGTCTTCTGATTGTGGGATGTACTATACTATTTAGTAGATTACCAATAACTTTCACAGAATCATATTCCTTTATACTCATCATCGTTTTTGTGGACATAAAGTCACCTGATCTACCTGTCTAATAAATGGCTTCAGTGAAACCTCGCAGACACGTGTTGCTGGATTCTTCTTGCTATGCTGGGATTTTCCTGTTAAATATTCATAAGAGCTTTGTGCCACATTTCAGTCTCTCTATAATGTGAAAAATAGAAATGCATCCTGAGGGCTGTGTGGATTTTGTACTGAAGATTTTAGATCCAAGTTTTAGACGTGTTCTGTCTTTATAGTATTAAATTTCCTTATATTATAACAAATTCACAAACTGGACTTATTCGTTAGAAGTGGAATGTCACGCAATCTACGAGTTCTTGAAAATAAATGAAATCGAGACTCAATCTATCTAGGTATTTAAGTGACTTGGCCAACATCATACAGATGTTAATGGTAAGTCTGAAAGCCTGATCCAGCCCAGAGTCCACACGGAGGCGTTAATCTAGTACCTGTCGTCTCCACTTGAGACTTCCAAATTAAGTTCATGCCAGTCTTATCTAGAGGTTGCAGGAGATTTGAATAAAGAAAGTAGACTGATATGTAAGTATTTAGCGCTCTGTGGGAAGGTCTTTCCAGGTGGAGCATGTACAGTAACCTAATATTAAAGAGACTAGGATCGGGAGTTTTCATGAATTAGTTCTTGATAAAGAGTGCAGAATGACAGTTCGGTGGGTAATATTCTAAGGCACTACCGCTAGCTTTGTTTTCAACCTTTTTACATTAAACATTACACATTCAACATTTCAAACTTACAAAAATTGAAAGGGTGGCACAGCAAATATCTACTGGCTAGATTTAATTATTAACATTTTACCATAGTCACAAATCTCCATGCATGTGTTTTGAAGTTGCATTTGAAAATAAACTGCAGGTATTATGACAAGCTTTACTCGTAGAGGTTAGATACACTAAGAATAATGATATTATTTTACATAGCTTTAATGTACAGCATAACCTAGAAAATTAGTGGTTTCCTAACATCTTCTAATTCTCATTTCATTTTCAATTGCTCCCTTTAATTATTTTATTCTTTTGTGCTTTATCCAGGTTATACTTAAACTCCTGAACTTTGTCTATTAATGTAGGATATTCCATTTGATGTTTCTTCCCCCGGCGTTGACTTTTTGAAGATGGCAGGGCCAGTGTCTTATAAAATGTTCCACAAGCAGAATTTTTTCTCATCTGAAAGATCTTTGTATTTTTTATTTGAATGTGTCTTTTTAGAACTTATTTTGTTGTTACACTTTTGATCACATTCATCATAGGGAATTTATACCTGTACATACTATATCTTGATTCTTCTCCACCCCACACACAGTTGTTTTTCATTCCTTTTTCCCTGTACTAAGTGGGAATTACTTTTTACAGCTCAAGTAAGGGCTTTTTAGATGTTTTTGACAAGAATAATTCTTACCTGACATTTTGTGTGATCTTACACCTGGAAGCACATAATTTCATAACATCTGACTTCACTGAGCTGCATTTGATTTTTTAGTTAAGGTGGTAAATGCCAGATCTTTCCACCAAAAAGAACATTCTTCTCCTTCAAACATTAGGTAGCATGCAGTGGTCATTTGTTACTATATAAAGTACAGTATCCTGTTTGCCACACTGTGGCCTTAAAACTATCTGAAGAGATTTTCTGGATATATTTTTACTGAATGTATTCAAATGGTGATCTGTGAAGCAAGTATTTCTGCTAGCAACTTTATTAATCCAATGAAGAAATCTCCAAAGCTTCCCAAAAATTAAAATTATAGTTGGATTGAACCATCTACATTACAGAAAGTATAGATAGCATAGACATATTAGCTGGATTTTTTTCTTATCCTAATTATTAAATATACAACTGTCTGTGCATTATCTGGATATAAACCATCTTTGCTATGTTACACTCCCAGAAACAATTTGAGCAATTTGGAGAACTGTGACTTGTTCTTCCAGTAATTTTCTTGGACTACAGGGCAGTTTGCATTATAAAGGCTGACACAGGAGGAAGCCAAATTACGTTCTCTTTCCCCAGCTACCTTATAAACTCCCTCAGGACAAGAACCATAATTCTGATTATTTTAGAATAAAATAAGGGGCAAATGTAGAAATTGTTTTAGATTTCACATTGTCCTGTGGGACACATCATCTTGAGGGTTGGGAATGTAGAAAAATATGAAACTGGGAACTGTCAATGCCTGAATAAAAGTATTACTCTATTTGAAAATGAGAAAAATTATCCAACTAAGTAAGCTCTGGGGGACCTGCTCTTCGAAGAGCTTCTGCAAATTCCCTTCTCCCACTAGCATTTCAGAGTTGTGTGAAAATTTCGAACAGATGAAAGAAAATTTTTGTCAGTATCTTGCTTAGTTTTTGTGAGTCTTATTTTTCTTATATGTAAAATAAACGATATGAAAATTACAATCTTTAAAGTTCTTTCTGCCAGAACTATGTAGATCTATAGATTGACTTTAAATGTATTATGTAAGATTTGAGGTGAAGCTGGAGAAATGGGTATAGTTACCCAAGTATTGAAGAAAGGACTAAGGAGGACAAATCAGACCTGGAAGAAAGTGTGGGCTAAATCAGAGAGAAGACACTTAGAAAGTCAAATGACTCAAGCGTAGAAAAGAAATAGCTGGGAAGTAGGCTTTGAGAAAAACATGTGACATGATGCTGGAAGGGCATACAGAACTCTTCATTCATTCAAGATTTTAGACTGCGCATGTGTCTAGACAGAGACGATCCAGGGATAAGCAGGACCAACAGGTCCCTGTTGTCATGGAGATAATATGCTAGTAGGAGAAGACAGATAATAAATACATACAAAAAATATAAATTCATGGCCCTATAATATAATGGATACAGATGTAGGGTTTGGAACCAGACAGTCCGGATTTAAATTCTACCTTCTGAACTTGACCTTGAGGAAGATATTTAAACTTTTCATGTCATAGAGTCTCACCTGTATGACAAAGATAATAGTAGGACATACTTCATGTGACTGATGTGTGAGGGACAATGAGACAAATAAGCATAACACTTTAGAACACTGAGGCATAGTCTAAAATAAATGCCAGTTATTATTATTATTATGCTGGTAAATAATGTGATAAAGCATAGCAATGGTACGGCTTTTCAACCTCATCCCTGTTGACATTTGTGGGAGACCAGATACTTCTTTGTTGTGAGGGGCTGTCCTGTGCCTCCTAGGACACTCAGCACAGCCCTGGCTCTACATACTAGGTGTCAGTAGCACTTTAATAGCAGCAATCAAAAATGTCTCTAAACAGTGTGAAATGTTCCCTGGGAGGCAAAATCTCTTTTGGTTGAGAACGACTGGATTAGAGAGTCAACAGATGCAGCACTTTTAAATAGAGGGTACAGAAGAATGTCTGGAAGAGGGCCAGGACCGTGAATGATGAAAAGGAAGTAGCTATGCAGAAACCTGGGGGAGAGTCCTCTGGTAGGGATAGCAGGAGGGACAAAGACTCTAAGGCAGGAATAAATTGGTGTGGCTAGAATAGCTGGACCACAGTGAAGGCAACAGAGAAGTAGACCGAGTCAGAATATAAAGGTCGGTAATGGCCATGGTAATAAATTTGGATTTTATTGTTTATGTGTTGAGAAACTAGAAAACTTGAGGCAGGAGAATGATACAAATTGATTTCTCTTTACAAAGTTTATTCTCGGCCTGCAAAGCATGGAAGTAGCAGCAGAGAGGCCACTGAAGAGGTTCAGTTCCCTGAGATCCAAGGGCTGAGGTGGGATAGTGAAGGCCAAGGCTGGGGTTGTGCTGTCATAGGACTTTGATATGTTACGATGAAAGAATCTATAAAATAGCTTGGCTGTGTGGATAACACAGGGTAGGTGAAAGAGAAGCAAATTTATGCAGAAAGAGTTTAAAATTTAATGATTCTATGCAGGCCATGTGAGGTTTCAGTTCCTGTTGTCCAAGAAGTAACTGGCCTATTTATCATACTGGCCTGGAGACAAAGTGAGATATATGTTTAAGAGTCATTGAGTTTGCGTGGAATTTAAACTCTGGAACCATCTGCAGTGACCAAGGCAGACAGTAAAGTGGGAAGCCAAGGGCTGGAGCTGAAGCACCCCTACTTCCTCTCTAGAGGTGCAGAATGCAAGAATGAACAAGGACGTAGGAGTGTAACACAGAGTGTAATGTCTTGGAAGAGAAGGAAATAAGTGCTTCCAAAAGGAGAGTGTTGTCATATGGGTCAAAAGGAACCAAATTGTTAAGAAGAGGGTTCTGAACTAATACTTAGATTTAACACAGTAAAGAGTGTTGGTGATGATCATCAGAATGGTTTCACTAGAGTGAGAGGGATGCAGGTTTCACTGGGGTGAGAGGGATGCAGGTTTCACTAGAGTGAGAGGGATGCAGGTTTCACTGGGGTGGGAGGGAGGAAGGTTTCACTGGGGTGAGAGGGATGCAGGTTTCACTGGGGTGAGAGGGATGCAGGTTTCACTGGGGTGGGAGGGATGCAGGTTTCACTGGGGTGGGAGGGATGCAGGTTTCACTGGGGTGGGAGGGATGCAGGTTTCACTGGAGTGTATTACAGAAGGGATGGGAGGTAATAGCTCTTGAAGGGAAGGGAAGGGGAATGAAGAAATAGAGTAGTAGTCAGAGGTAGGGTATAAGCCAAGGAAAGTGCTATCTTTTTGTTAAGATTGAAGTATCAAAGAAAATTTGAATGCTGATGACGTTATTCCATTAAAAAAAGAAATTAGTCATCTTGGAAGGTTTTATAAATTACTGTATGAGAGAATTTATTGAGTAATGGAAGAGGTAAACTATGCAGTAGGCAATAGATCAATTTGTTTTACACAGAAAAGAGGGACAGTTTAATAAAATGATAGGGAAAAAAACTTTAGGTAAAGTCATGTGTTTGGGACAAATAGTGAAGTAATTACATCAGATATTTTTATTTTCTTAACAAAATACAGCATAAAGCAAAATCATCACCTGATAGCTGAAAAAGGAAGATTTTAAAAAGTGTCAAGTAATCTTTTTGGAGGGTGAACAAAAATATTTATTATGAAATCGGATTTGCCAGACAATATTAAATGTCTATTCGAAGTGTATAGTCATATATTTAAAGTGAGATCCATTGGCATATTTGTGTGCTTTTACTTAGTCATATTCACGATTCAAAGCAGGCATAAAGTAGTTGTGGAGTTGGTTTTAACCTATCTGTTGTTGCTCAGTGTACACAGGAAGAGCGAGGACAAGGAGACTTCAGGAAGAGTGTTGGGTACTGATTCCACCAAGGACACTGGACTGTAGGATCCAGGTCTCCAAGTAGGAAGGCGATACACGAGCAGCATTCTTGGTGGGCTGTGAGTACTTAGCAGAGTCAGTGCCTGGCATGGTAATGAAACAAAACAAAGCCGACATTTGGAGTGGGAGTATAAGAATATGTTGCCTGGGATTATGACAGTTATTAGAGTGCATATTTGCAATTGGGAAGCAAGCAATGGCCAAGTCATCAGTGATGAATGGTGAGGTGACAGAGAACAGGCCAAGAAGTTGGTGTCTCCATCTTCCTGCACAGTGTGTACAACCCGGGTTCATGGAAAGACTCTGGAGCCCTGAGCTAGAATAAATGGAAAAGAGAGAGTGTGGGGCCATCCAAAGAATATCTGAAGTACAAAATGTTAAGAACCGCTTCCCCAAATTTAGGAAGTGGGAAGTCACGGAAAGTATCTAAACAGGAATAATGTAGTGAACGTAGTAGTTGGAAAAATGAAACCAAGTGTCGAGGACCTGAAGAGAAGATATTCTAGGGAAGAAGAGCTGATAGTTCTGCCCTAAAGATAAACCTGAGGAGTTCGTAGGTAAATGGATGCAATTTGAAAACACAGTGTTAAGCGAAAGAAGTCAGACACACAAGCTCAAATATGGCACGGTTTCTCCTACGTACTAAAGTGCAAATGAGGAGCAAGCTGCAGCTCAGCCCTAAACACCTTTTTGAAATTCATGTCAAGCTCCACAATGTACTAGTTCAGATGATTCCCCAAATTTCCTATTCCATTGTTTGAAAATATTTTAATATACGTGCTGTTTTTTTTTTTACTTATGCTACTCGTTTCTCTTAGTTCAGTGAAGAAAAATGTTTAGTGCTAATATCTGTTTGTTTCTTCTTTGTTTTGGTTTTTTTTTTTTTTGGTTGGTTGGTATTTTTTTGTTTTTTTGTTTCTTCTTTGTAAGAGAGAATCTTTTTTGTCTATGTTCTATGTTCTGAATAACTATTTTGAAAATAGTGATACTCGATGTGTCAACTATGGTTATTCTTTTATTATTTTGTTATGAAATTTTGTTTTAGTTTTTCGTAAAATAAAAAAGAAATGAATAGTTCTTCAGTCACATTGCACCCAAAGAGATATAGGAGGGATAAACTACGCAGATGAACACTCTGGAACAGTGTTCCAGTGCCATCTGAGGCAGCGTCCCTGTGTCACATTGCAATGTTTACCCTCTTTCCCTTGTCTCCTCCCCCTGAAGTAAAATGGTGGTCCTGTTTCATGGTTTTAAGGCATTACGTGAACTCTTGAATCAGGAGCCTATAGGAGAAGTGAAGATGTAGGGTTTTGCTAGATGTGTCTCTTACCACGTTAGGGTAGGAGGACAGACCTAGAAGTATTTATCAACGAATGATGCTGTTGTACTTAGGAGAAATTGTATTCTCCACTTCTCAAGTTAATTGTTAAAGGCCCAGCATCCTTGAGATGTGGGTATCGTGTTGTTGATAAAGAGCAAAAGGGTTGGATATAGGAACATGGATGACCCAGCAGACATTCATTTAATCTTTACCAAAATCCCTGTTAAGAAATTGTTTCAATCCCACTGTGAGGTTGGGTAAACAGAAGTTTAGAGACATTATTAGTAAATTGTGGAGCTTGATGCAATTTTCAAAAAGGTGTTTAGGGCTGAGCTGCAGTTCAGCGGCATTGTGTGTGCTTAGCAGCCATGAGACTTTCAATTAAATCTCTAGCATAAAAGGGGGAAAATGCACTTAGGAGGACATATAGTACATTTCTAATAGGTTCTAGAAGCACTTTCACCAAATTCTCTTCTGGGGCTCATTCTCCCAACTAGTATAAAGCTAGTGAATTTTTCTTAAAATTGGATTAAAGTACCAAGCTGTCAGAAAATTATCATAATTAAAATCAATCACACATCATGTTAAAACAAAATAAATCATCAATCATTCAAGAAGAAATTCTAAGTAGAATTTCAATTAAATTTATAATTAAAATGGCATTGCTGTGGAATCTTTTAGAATATAGTACTCTTACTCTCTGAGAAGTTAAATTTATTTTTTAAAACATTTTGATTAGACATCTCTGAGGAATTTCTATCTTTAAAGAAATTGATAGCCTGTACTATGCTGTTCTATTGGCAATGAAAGCAGAGAGCAGGAATGGGGGGGTACTTGCACATTCCAGGATCTAGAGAGAAGGGAAATCTGATGTAAATTACATTTCCATTAACAATGATGGCCATATTTTCTTGCCTCGAAATTGGGACACATGATGAGACAAAGAATGTTCAGAATTAAGACTCTCCAGAAATAGGGGATTTGTAGTTATCATACCATTATCAATGGTGGAAGGGCCCAAAACTCAGATCAGATTTGACAAAATTTACTTAAAATTAGTTTCTAAATATGTCACACTTGAATATTGATTTTCTATCTTGATAGCCCGCAACCACCCATATCTAAATCTACTCTTTCTGAGTTCTCATACCTGCTGTACATTTATTGGCTTTGTAACTTTGTGCTATACCCCATTCTTAGGCTGCACAATAGCGAGTCTTTGTAGTTTAGGCACCTGGTAGAATGTCCCCTCTCAGTTGGCCCTCAATAAAAGTTTGTTGAAGGCATGGAGGATGGATGAACCTAGAACCAACCCGAAGTGGAATAAACCACATTCTGTAGTGCTTCTCTTATGAAGGCTTCCTGCTTACTTATTTTTGATGCAGCTAAATATGGGACGAAATCGGAACAGAAGACAATTTCTCTTCTGAGTTAATTCATGTGTTAGTCAGCTTTCTGCCACTGTGACAAAGTACCTGAGATAATTTACATTAAAAGGAGGAAATGTTTATTTTGGCTCATGGTTTCAGAGATTTCAGTCCATGGTCACTTCCCCCTGTTTCTCTGGGACTGTGTCAGCACAATGCCTCATAGTAGAAGCACATCATAGAGTAGTCCTGTTTACCTCATGGCAGCCAGGAAGCGAAAAGGAGAGGTCTAACACATGAGCCTTTGCAGGTGTTACGTTTGTATCTAGATGCCTCCTGCCCAAAGATTCATGTGCTCATAGGTGGGGCTTTGGAAAGGTGATTGGATTATGGGCATATGACATTCATCAGTGGATTAGACCACTGATGAGTTTATAGCTAAATGTGTTGTCAGGAGATGAATCCTGGTCAGAAGGGGTGGGTCACAGGGGGTGTGGCCTGGAAGGGTATAATCTCCCTTCCTCCCTTTGATCTGTTTCCTGACACCATGCCATAGGCAGTTTCTCCTCTGCCATGCCCTTCTGCCTTGTTGCCCTTCCTTGGAGACAGTCAAGACTGTGATCTAAAACCTCTATGAACTGTGAGCCAAATACACTTTTCTTCCTTAGAATTGTGTCAGGTATTGTATCCTAGCAACAAGAAAATAACTAAGACAGTAGGACACTTCCAAACCCTAGCAACCCATGTTTCTTTTCCATGTTCTCCCATGATGTTTTATATTAATTACCAAATATTTTTCAATTTGACTGTTGGTGCCTCTGTGCAGATTAAAATGCAGATGAAGATCAAAAGAGTCTTGATCAAACACATATCTCAAAAACTGGGCCTGGGGATTTACCTCAGTAGTTAGAGTGAGTTCAATCCCCAGTATGGGAAAAAAAAAAACCCATAACTCTATTAATAACTCAGCTACAGTTCATCTAAGGAACTAGCTCTTGGGTATTGACAAAGGCTACTTAATGGTAAAATGCTAGTTTTTTGTTTGTTTGTTTTTTGTTTTTTGTTTGGTGGGGATTGTTCTGATGATCTCATGTCTTAATGTTGCTATAGTAGTCGGAATAGTGCTGTAACATAGTGAGCATTATTGATATGCTTGATTTTTTTATGTGTTGAAATAAAGATTTCAATACACATATGAAAAGAGAACAAACTATCACAAACTCAAAGCATCTCTTAAATACGTAATCTCCTGTGTCTTATATTTGAGGTTTCCTTTACAGATATGTGACACATAAGTACAACATAGTAAATCAAAAATGTCACAAAGACAGCAAAGATTTGGGCCCTTTATTTTAGGACAGAGGCCCATGGAAACAGTAGATACTATGCATTATACCCTGTGTGCTTTTAAGACTAGCAAAGCTTCTCAGTTATTCAATTTAGTTTAGGTTTTCTTCTACCACCTACTGAGAAACAGATATGTTACCCTTTGGTTTGTGGACAGGAATTGTGTTTCTCTGGATTTTTCTCAAGAATTAGAAAAAGAGCAACTTGGGTGTTACTTCATTTTGATATCTTCTAACTATTTAATATGAGATAGAATGACAGATAGACTATAGTTGATATATAGAATGCACTACCAGAAACTGTTAATATGCAAATAATGAAAAAAGCTGCTTGACTCAGCAGCAGACTACCTGAAAGAGTCTTGATCAAGCATCTTGTACCTAGGGGAGTTTAGGAATGTGTACAGGGAGCCATAAGACACTTTTCAGGAAAAGAAACCTAGTTTTAAAAGTATGTGATTAGAGTTTAATCAGATACTGCCTTGATTTCTCCCTCGAATATTCTTTTCTATGTAAAATCTCTCACTGCTTTATGAAAGGGTGAAAGTTTTCTAAATTAAACCAGATGTCTTTATTCTAGCACAATGTCCTTGTCTGCCCGTCCCGGTAGTAAAGCACAAGCCCCTGGGTAGCTAGGACGGTGTCTTGTGTTTGTCTTTGTCTTGGGGGTTACAAAGGTCATACCATAAAGAGTGGTACTCAAGACCATTTACTGAATAAAAGAATGGATGAATGAATAAATGAAAACAGGAAAGACTTCTTCTCCTGTAGATTCTTATTGAAACACTTTTTATACTATCCAACAAGGTCTTGAGGGAAAAGACAAGAACTGTATAAGCAAAATCAGTCAGGTAAACTGCCAGGGAGAGCCCTTAAATGAAGTCTACAGAAATCTAATTCTGAAGATGTGTCATCCCCAAAGGTTTTATGTTTTTCTTGTGGAGAAAAATACCTTGAAAGAGAAATTTTTGATTTAGAACAAAACTAGAATTTCTGGAAAGCATGTAGCACAGAAGACCAGTTTAGAAATACTTTAAAGACAGGTGGAGGTTTTACTTTTATATACCTAAGCTTTAAAATCTTTTCTAGAAAGATCCTAATTTTAGGTGGCCTACTTCTACTGTAATACAACTGATATTGATGAAATTATGTCCCTTATTCCCAAATACACATTTTGAAATCCTAATCTCTGGTACCTCAGAATGTAATTTAAAAAAAATAGATCATTGTTAAAATACTAATTAGTTAAGATGAGTTCATCATACTGGAGTAGGGAGAGCACCTAATCCAATGTGAGTGGTATCTTTATAAAAAGAGGAAATTTGGATACAGACACAAACTAAGGGAGAACACTATTTGCAGATGAAGGCAGAATTGAAATGATGCACTTATAAGCCAAAGAATGCCAGCAAAGCACTAGAATCCAGGGGGAGAGGCACGGAACAAATTCTCCCTCGGAAGGAACCAACCCTCAACGACCTTGATCTTGAACTTCTGGCCTCCACAATCCTGAGATAGTAGATTTCCATTGTTTAATTCATCCAGTTTGTGGTGCTTTCTTACGGCAGCCCAAAGAAACTAACAGACCTGCAGAGATCATTCAAAGACGGCCCTAGTTTAATAGCTACTGCTAACAGCCACAGTTCACGATCCAAGTGGTATTTTTACTAACACACAAAAATGTAATTATCTATAAGCACTGTACAGCCTTTGAAGACTGCTGGTGCAAGTGATTCAGCCTTCCCTTGAGGAAAGTGGTTATTAGTAGTCACAGTGATGTGGAATCAACTTTGTCTTTCTAAAAGGCTGAAAATAATCATCCTAGTTTGACTGCTTGGCAGCCACATGTTTTTTCTGTGTTGTAATGATACAAAACACGTTTTAGCAGAGAAAAAGATCTTTGGGAGAAGCATTTTGAACTAGAGAGCATGAGAAGAATTCTGTTTTTCCCATGAGTGTTAAGTAGTTGACTATTAAGAATTGAAAATATCCTAGGATAATTGACAGAGTGATCCTTAAATGTCAACAGTTATAATGGAGATCAAAATCTACAGAAAATTTTAATTAGCTGTTAGAAAAAGTCATGCGCCCTTCAGAGAGTGAGTCATGGGGGAGGACCGTGGCCGGGAGAGAGGACCAGGCAGCAGGGTATCACCATCTGTCTGGCCTGTCCTTGACTGCAGCCGTTTATAAAGGCTGGTTCCAGACACTTGCCAACAAATACAGCCCTGCAATGCAGGGACATTCCCTTCAGATGACATTTTATAGTAAAAACTGGCCTCTGACTGAAGAGAAATGGCCATGTGCATAGACTCAGATCCTTAATGGGGTCTTGTTGACTTGGTGTAGAACTGTTTTTAGCCAACCAAGTATTTTAATGTGTGGTGATTTTTTTTTTTAAATGGCAACAGTAGTCTTTGGCCAGGTACACACTTCTGTTCTTGCCATCCAGAATTAAAAAGATCATAGACTTGGAGACATTCGTACTTGCTGACAAGCAGAAGCTGACACTGTAAACCACATCTGGCTTATTAAAAGACAACACCCTACTCTATCCTCCAATATCCTCAGTGCGAGTTCCCCAGAATCCCAGGAGACGAATCCTTTTCCTCCCTCCTGTGTTCCCTGCCTTTTTCTTTCCTTTCCCTCAGACCAATACCTATTTATCTGTCAGGCATAGTTGTTCAGCTACTTTTAAATAATGTCAGTTTCTCATAAGCTTGAGGCCCCATCCTCCAATGGTTCTACTAAGGCATTTATTTGTTAATATATAAAGAGCGTTTCCTTTCTAAGATGCACTCTCAGACAAGCTCATATCAAAAAACTCTTTCAAGCACTTTTACTCACTTTCTCTTAACACCTTTAAACTTAGATACTAGATCATTCTTATTTTTATTCTTTCTTCTCCACTACCTAAATAATTTCTCTTTTATTTTTTATTGATTTATTTATTGTATTGACTAAGACTCTCTCTTTAACCTAACTAACTCTGATCAGGCTCCTTTGAGCCCTCAAGGCCCCAACCTTGGGCTCCCCCTGGCCCATTCAGTCAACTTTTATCAAGAATCCTGTTCAGTAAGTTTAGTGAAAATCTCCTCCTCCTGGTATCTGATCATTCTTGCTACCTAACTAAATTCCCCATCACTCATCCTTGATAGCTTATTCCTGCCTGCCTTCGGCATGAATTTTTTTTTTTGTCAGTCTAGCAAGAGTCCTTCTAACCTTGATGTTTCCTCTTTAATTTTCCATCCACTGAGCCCCATCCTGTTCCTGGGCTATAAATCTCTACTTGTCTTTGTGTTTGGAGTCCAGCCCAGTCTCTCTAGTTCAAAGCTACATTTTGATAGTCTCTCCAAATAAAGGCTACCTAATCATCTTTAACAAAAGTCATGAAAATGTTTTCTTTAATAGTAATCTTATCATAATTAGACTATAAGTTTTTCCAAGATAAAACTTTTCCCCTTAGCTCCTAAAATAGTGTTGAATGTATCATATTTGATCAACAAATATTTGCTCCTAGTTTCGCTTCTCCTTTCCCTCTTCCTTCCTTATTCTGTTTCCTCCTTTTACTTCCTCTATTTTAAATAAAATTGAAAAAATCACAATTATACGTTCTTTAATGTGATCACAAATTATGTAATTCTGCCTAGAATTGATCAGTAATTATATCGTAAAAAGTAAAGATGTCTTTATCACTTTAATACATGTATGTATTATTCTTCATTTAACCAGTATGTTCCTAACTTTGCTATAATGAAATTATCTATTTCAGTGGGGTAGACGTATTATTACATGAAGGCTTTAGAGGGATATACTTTTTACTAGCTTTAGAAAAATGTATTGCATTAATACATTAATCAATAAAATGAAAAATAGAAATTCACAAAATTTCTTATACCTATCATTGCTACTTTTTCCATCACAGTGTCCTGCCTAGTTTTAGGAAGAATTCAGAAATGATGATTTTTTAAAAATCGTTTGACACAAATGGGTAACCGTTCAGGCAATAGATCTTATTTCATGAGTTGTAGCCTCACGACATAACATATGATGATGAGAAAGAGAACTATTTTAACAGTGAAAGCTCAAGGGCTTTGAAATCTCCTCGTTTAGAACTATGTCCAATTAGAGCTCCAATTTTTTACCACCAAAATGAAATAATATAAACTACAACTGTTTGGGGTTTTTTGTTATTTGTTTGCTTGCTTGTTTGTTTTTTTGCTATGATTGGAGGATGGGGTGATAGATATTTAAAATACCTCAGAAAACAAGTTTAAATTTACATTTCCTAAGTTTCTAATATAATGCATTGATTCCTGTAGAAAAATAATGACAATAACAAGAAGCATTTATTCTACTCTCCTATTTGCAGGAAAAGTGGTAAATGCTTTGTGTACATGATTTCATTTACTTCTCACAATCATACCTTCTTGCCCTCGACCTCTCAGCTTAAAGCTTGCTTTGTCAGAGGAAATTTCACGAGCACGGAATCCTTCCATGGATTAGGCCTCCAATTTCTTCTTTCTTATAATACCTTATAACCCTGCGGTCAGAGTCAGTACTGTATTTATAATTTGTAAATAAAATTTCATTTGAGTTTACTACATGCTTCACCCAGAAGATTCAACTCTGTGAGGTTGGAAATCAGGTCTGCTTTCTTCTCTGACTTGCCACCCATCTCTACAAATTTACTGCATAGCCTGACACATTCATGCCTCAGTAAAATGTGTGCAATGAGTACATAATTTTGACATTCTATATTTATAAGATATAGTCAAAATGTAGGCTTTCAGTTAAACATTAACAGATATACATGTTGGTACGTAGTTTGAATATGTGACCATGACTTTAAGAACAAAAGCAAAAGTTATAGTAGTTATTTCCAGGCAGAATTATGCATCTCAAAATGTATTTCTGTATTTTCTAGTTGCTTTTTGAGGCTATTCATCTTTAAAATTAGAAAAAAAAAGTGCTAGTTTATAAAACTGTGTCTCTTTTGGTACTAATCTGGATTCTGACCACCCACCCTGTCTTGTGGCATATCTGGGGTCAAGACTTCAAGAGGATGTGATTACCAGTGTCAGATCTAAGGAAGTTAGATGTTCAGAGACCAGTGACATAGGAAGTGTTAATTCTCAAAAAACAGAATTTTTTTTTGAGGAGAAAAAAAATCCAAAGTGATCCCATAGCTTACTGGAAAATTAAAATAACAATTCGAATACAATAGACAAAAACAAAACCATATTCTTATGTCATGGCAAGTTGTCTTTGTTGTCTTGTTTTTGTTTCGTGGTTTCAGTTTTCAGAGAAACTAACTGGCTGCGTTTTTTTTGTTTTGTTTTGTTTGATTTTTATTTTTACCAAGAACATGTATTGGTACATTGTATACATAATGATCATAATCAACATGGTTATTTTGTACCTGTACATGATACATCTTGGTTTTCCCCCCTCTTCCCCTCCTTCCCCTCCCCTCCCTTCCATTCACCCACCCCTCCCTATTTGCAACAAGTGTATTTACACTTTTCCATTTTTTTCCTTTCATCTTACTTTTCTTTTAACCTTCTTCTTTATCCCCCTTTTCCCTATCTAGTTCTCCTCTCTTTTGAATACTATCTCTCTCTTTTTTTTTTTAACCATACTATCTACTCTACCCCTTTGTCCTTATTTACATTTATGGTTTCTCATACCAGAGAAACAATTCGATGTGTACTGATAAGTGTCTGATTTATTTCACTTAAGAGTATGTTCTCAAGAAACATCTATTTACATACAAATGACTCTAGTTTATCCTTTTTTATGGCGGTGTAGTACTCCATTGTGTATAAGAACTACATCTTCTTTAGCCACTCATTAGTTGTTGGGCATTTGGCTTGTTTCCAAGACTTAGCTATTACAAATTGTGTGTTTTTGCAGTGTGAGTATGGCCGTTCTTTCAAAGCCCTGTGTTTCCACTTAAAAGCTTGTCAGAGCGATTAGTGGGGCACGGACAAGCACGGTTCTTCACCGCCCTGAGCCTTGCTTCCCTGCACTGTTGAGACACCTGTCCTCCCCTCCACTCACTGACGCTGTGTTCATTGTGGCTGGCAATGCGTGCGCCTCTCTCTCAAACTGTGTCTCCAGATGTAGACTGCAAGCTCCCTGATTGGAAGAACATCTTCTATACCGCCGTACAGCTGTCTTCACACAAGTGCGCTCAACCTATCCACATACTCATTTCATTCATTCCTTCATGTCAAGATAGTTAGTGAAACTGACAGATTCAAGACTCTGCTCCAGGTTCTGCGGGTGGAGTAAAAACAAAACTGGCAAGCTCTCCGCTTTCCTGCTGCTTCCTTCTGGGGGTCACGGGTGGCACACACTTCAGGGGAGTGGGTGGGTATGTGGTGGTTTTTTAAATAAATTTCTGTTGATTACTTTTAGAATTTAGGAAAGTATGTAAGGAGACATGAGACATTTTCTTTTCTATTTCTATTAAGTATTTTTTGACTTTTTTTAAATTTAAGAAGTTAATTTTTGAACCCTAATGCCCTATGTAAGGAAGGAAGTAGTGGGGAGGTGTTTGTCTCCTTTTGTGCCTTTCTGATTTATAAACATATTATTTTGAGCCTCTATTCCCAAGCATCATCACAACAGAAATGAGTATCCATTGCCAATAAGATCTCAATTGGAGTTACATGAATATATTACGAAAAAGCTTGTAGAAAGAAGTATTATGACTAATTCAGGAGACTAAGTTACTCAGAAAAGGGTGCAGGAATGCTGTTCCACATAAGCAGCACAGATTCAAGGTTGGCCAAAATAGAGACATGGAAAAATAAAGGAAAGAATATCCAACTTTATTAAGTACCTTCTCATGATCAACTGGACCCCATGGTCCAGCTGGACTCAATCTAAAGATTGTCACCTTCGAGCCTCACAGTTATATTAATAGTTAGCCATTTTGACTACCTTTGTACAGAGAAGAAAAGTGAAGCTGAGAGAGATGAAATTATTTTCTGAAAGGCCCTTTATAAAGCTTCAGCCAGTGTTTGTGTCTAACTTCAATTCCTAACACTTTAAGAGTCAAATGATTATGTATCTTAAATTTCAATTCCATCACTTTACCGACATGAAACCTTACTTGGATTACGATATTTCCCAGATCTTTCCTTCCTCACTTGTTAAGTGGGAATAATAATTTTTGTATAATACAAAGATAGCATTTTTTAAAGGAAAAGGTCTAGCAAGTCATTCTGTAACCCATAAAGTATTCTGGAAATTAGAACCATTTCTAGTTGTTGAGAAATATGAAAATTCTACAAAATATTTTCCAAGGAAATGGAAAGGAAGGATAATCAACTACATCCTATGTAGGAAGGGAAGACCTGATAGCTGTAATTAATTAAAAATGACAAAAGAAGAGAAAAAATAGTAGAATGTCATCTTATGATAAAAATATAGGTTGTGCAAGCCTGACAAGTTCTAGAAGAAATAAAATATCCCCAGATATGGTTCATTCTTGGGACTCAGCTCCATGATCCAATCCTATGAATTTGAGATATAAGTGTTAGAAGGAGCCTCAACAAAAGAAACAGGACTTGGGGAGTTCAACAATTTGCTATCTGCCAGAGATACAAGCAAGACCCCTGACTTCTCTGTCTCTGGTGTGGTGCCCCAGTCTCACAGCCTTTATATTACACCGTAAATCATTTCAATAACACATTACGATGGGGACTGAGGCAGAGAGAGGGATTGGTGGAAGCCACCACTGTCAACAATCTGCCAATAAAGAATTACCTTAAAGCCCTAGATTGCACACATGGTTTCATTTACTAATTTTAGATGAAGAGCATCACGGCAGCGCTGACTACAACCTTTAAGACTTGGTGTATTACCCTACAGAGCGCCAATCCACAGGTAGACTTCTTCACTATATTGTAGCCATCGTGCGCTGGACGGGGGCTGTAGAAATTGGTAACTGAACTCAAGTATCACTAACAAAAGGACAGTGTTGGAAGCTGAATCTGTTCATAAGGTGAGGAATGCTTCTCGTGAAATGAACAGTTCCTGTTTTCCTAAGATTAACACGTGTTTTGAACAGTTGTGAGGCCGAACGCAATCATTATGTTCCTGTAACAGGTAGATCCAATAGTAGAACAATCTAAACAAACTAATCTCTGGGAGTAAAGGCTCTAAAGCCTTTGTGTTGGTACTTGAAGTATTAAAGAATGCAAGACTATTCTTTCTAAGAAAGACTGGAAGCGTCCCTTTGAAATCCTGAAAGCTAGCAAACATCCTGCATAGAGCATCCGCTAAGCATGCGGCCAGCTTGGTTGCAGGTTGACCAAGCTTTATCATGGAAAATTGTGTGTGATAGCTTGGGGACTCAGGATTTCTATAAACATGTGTCTTCCCATGAATTGCTTTCTACTTCCTTCTATGCCAGTTAAAATATATTTCACTCCTTTCTTCTTCTCTTCTTCCCAAACTTTATCATGATACATATTCTTCCAGAATGATAAGGAGCCTTCATCGGGCATCTTTCTAATGTCACCATTACAAAGCATTGGGGTTGATCTTCTTAACTTCTATAAACAACTTCCTATCAGGAGTTAGTTAACTTAAACAGCTCTATAACATTATTTAAAAAAAAAAAAGCCCTACAATTGTCAAGTACAGTACTCACAAATATGCTTAGCTAATCCTCCTGGTATTGGTGTTATCCTCAATATAGAAATGGCTGAGTGTGGAGAGAGATTAAAGCTGCCAAAGAAAAGATAAAGAGTTGCTGTCTAATGTCTGTGAGGATGGGAACCATGGAAAATTGAAGTCCACAAATAATACAGAAATGTGACTTAAGCCAAGAGCTATCGGCTTTGCCTCCTTCCCTCTTCTTAATTTTCTGTACCACTGGTGAAGAAAAAGTAAGGCTGGTAATTGCTGAGGATGGTCAGCATTCTCTCTGAGGCCATCTGCCACCTGTGCTAAGGGACTCTCATCAAAGGTGGAAGACCCAAAACTTTCTCTCCTAACCCTAAACACTAACCCTAACTCTAACCCTAACCTCTGACCCTAACCCTAACCTAATATTCAGACCTCATGACAGCATGTCTCATTCAATGGATTCCTGAAAAACATTCGGCAACCCAACTTTATGACTGCCATACCACGTGAACTGACCCAAGTGACTTTTGTCATTATTGTCTTGTTAGGAAAAGAATAGTACTATTCTCTCACTCTTCTTTGTATCAGAAAGATGAATTTTATTAAATTTCAAGATTTCATGTACTGAGTCTATGAGCTACCCTAGCTTTTTAAGGGAATCTACTGACAACTCACAAGTAACACTAAAAACTGTTTTCGGGTTGTCTATTTTTAAAAAAAAATTAAAAACACTCAAGTTTTAAATTACATCACATTTGGAATGTTGAGTGGCCAGACCCTCTCTGACATGACACGCACACTCTGTTCTGCTCTACTTTTTCCACTTTGAATCACGCAAGCACTTTTAGGAAGGACCGAATGAAGATACTGTGTGTGGCAATTTTAGATGAAGTAGCTTCTGTTACAAGTTCCCTGGCTGAAAAAGTACCCTTCTTTCAGCACTATTGTACATCAGCTGTCTCCAGTTACAGGCAAAGTAGGTGTGTAATATATGACTGGACTCACTACAAATGCTAGTACACAAATCCTGGACAGAGACACCTTGTGCTACAGTAAACTGATCCGCCCCAGGCTTCCATTAAGTCGTGGGCACACAGAATGGGAGCTCACATCAGAGATGGTGGGAATTGGTTGGAGTTCTGATCGTTATCTGGCCATTCAAGATCTGTAAAAAGAGTGAAGTTAGAAGTCCTCTTTTGTAGAAACTATGAAGGTCATTTACATACTCTAAATATTTTGAATTTAGAATTATGATTCTGTGCCACTTTAATATTTAAAACAGCTTAAAGTAATAATTTAATGCACTTATCACTATTTTAACTGATTTTCTAGTGGTTCCCCTTAGAATTACTTTTTATGTATTGTAATGACATGCTATTTACATTTTTCTTATATGGACAATAAGATTGTTAGTATGAGGGAAATTAATGAGAAAGATGGCAGTCTGATATTAATTCATTTCTTGTGTGAGAACTCAGAATAGCAGAATTTTTTTTTTGCATTACAGTATAATCTGAATCATTTACCCTATTTTCTAAGTTAATGAAGCTGATTAGGGAATTATATTATGTATGTTTTATTAAAGCACTTCAAGTTCCCCTAGAAACACTGTGATATAAGTAGTAGATGTCATATTAACTATATAAAAAAGAAAGACATAGGAAAAGCAAAGCCAATACTTATGTCATTCACCATGTTATTGAGACATACCAAATATCTGCCCACTCAGGGGGTTTCCCAGAGATGCATAGCACATAAAGATTACAGCAAAAGAATAAGATGCCCTGGAATAAAAATGAAGAGCAGATTTCTAATAAACAGTGGAGCAAACCCATTGTGTCAGCTATTTTTAGTTCTATTCATCTAATGATGTCTTTGTCAATCTTTATGAATACATAAATCACAGTAATAAATGTATATATCAGGCTGTTATCACAAAATAGTATGATTTAATCAGAATACTTCAATGAATGTATGAGACTGTTTTCAAAGGTATGACCATGGTATAAAGCTAACACAAGAGCTATTGTTAATACGCAAGCTTCATAGCACATGTGTGCCAAATCACATCTTTTATCATGTGTTTTACTCTCCTCATCCTGACTGCTTTTCCAGAAGACAACCTAAAGTAGAGGAAAAAAGAAGGAAGGAAAGGGTAGGGAGGAAGAGAGAAGGAAGGAGGGAGGCAAAGAGGGAGATAGAGAGAGAGGGAGAGAGAGAGAGAGACCACTAGAGACAAGTGCTGGTCTATGCACTTTATATTGTGTCATTACAGTATTAATGCTTGGGAGTAGATGATATTAACCTCATTGTACAGATCATGATGCTAAGACTGAGAAAAGTCGAATTTATTAATAGACTCAAATGTAGTAAGTGGCTGAGATGAGATCTAAACCTGACATGGAGAATCATCTCATCTAGGGAGTCATGAGTTTTCTTCTGGCCTAATCTTTGATTGTATGAAGACTTTTGTGTATCAAAAGTCTGTATCTGTGTACTGCACTGCAGATTCATTCCAATTTACATGGATATACTCTACACATCATCTGTGTATTGCGTTAGTTGCTGTTGCTGTAACCAAATACCTGCTATTAACATCTTACAGTAGGAAAGTGAGAGAGAGAGAGCGAGAGAGAGAGACAGAGAGAGAAAGAGCAAGAAAGAAAGGGACCAGGGACCAGATATAGTCCTAAGGTTACATCTACCTGATCTACTTCCTTCAAGGCAGCCCTGCCTCCTAAGTTTCTATTACCTCCTGATTATGCTACTAAATGACAAGGGAATCAATAGATTAATCCACTGAGGGTAGAACCCTCATGATCCATCACCTTCTGGAAAGCCCCACCTCTGAACACATGAGACTTCAGGGGGACATTTAAGATCTAAACCATAACATGTAGCAATTAGAAGGTACTTTGTGGTCATACACAGAGTTTTTGTCAATCTTTAGGGACACATAAGTCATAATAATACAAGTTATATTCACCAGGCCGTCATCAGAAACCTGTGATTTAACTGGAATGCTTCAATGAGAGTAGAATAAGGAGACTATGTTCAATGGTGTGACTGTGGTATAAGGCTAATGCAAGAGCTATCGTGGTATGTGGGGCTCTGTTTCAGCCCAAGTCTGGAAGGGTCAACTGGAACCAAGGAAATCTGTGAGAAGGGTTACGATGAGTTGGGGGGTGCTGCCAGGCTATGGTGACATCTCAAGAAGAACTGGACAAGAAAGACCTGCCACCTTGTTATCTTTTCTCAGTCCTCAAGTTTGAAGCCAGAAAGTGGATGCATCTGTTAACACACTATTAAGAGCAGTCAGCTGAGCGCAGGTGGAGAAGGTGGGGAGGTTATCTGAGGAACAAACAGAAGCTACTCAGCATATAAGAACTTTTCAGATTACTTAAAAACAGAATTGAAACCAAAATTATTAAATGTAAAGATCATAAACTCACTTCATCATACATAATGTGTTTCTTTCTTCTTCTCTGTAGCTTAAAGATGTATAAACGAGAAAATTAATTGCATGCTCTACTAACAGACTCAAATAGCACAGCATATTTGGAAAACAACATAAAATTTCTGCAAAAGGCCTTCCAAAATATTTGCATTAAAAATGTTAATTAGTAAAAAATGTTAATTAGTAAGTCTATAAAAACATCTTGATATTGTCTGCTTTTCTAATGTACCTTGAGTTTATTTTATGCTTAGTAAGTACTGGTTGAATAAATACTCAAGGTATTTCAAACAAATTATACTGTTAAAAGGTGTCTTAACTGCTTTCTTTAACATCACATTTCTCATGTGGATTGTATTGCTAAGCTAAGAATTGCCTTTTCTTTGCTATATTCATGATATACGGAAGTTTTGACCAGCTTTATTCTTGAAAGTCAGGGTATCTGAATATTGGCACTATTAATATTTGAAGCCAAATATTTATTTTCTGGGAATGGGGGAGTGTTGCGCTGAGCACTGAGGGCTGTTTAGCAGCATTCATGTCCTCTAACTAGATGCCATAGGATTCAGTTCACAAGTCGTGACAATCAAAAGTATCCACAGAAACTGAAAATCTCCCCTGGAAAAGAAAGGTGCCACCACTGAGAACTACTACTGAAAATGAAATGTACCAGGAATGTCATTTCTCCATTCACCTACAAGGGTTCTCTTCATACCAAGCCACTTCAAGAATGAGCCCGTAAGAAGAGCTACTGAGTCAGGTGGCTAAAATGATCAATTTTATCATAATCAATACTCATGACTCGCTTCACTGTTTCCCCAACCAAGTGTCTGAGTGGTCTTAACTCAGAAGTGACCTTGAGCGTGATGGGCATGGAAAATGACACGTTCAGAGCAACTCTGGAAGCCATCCTCCCGCCTCTAACTTCTGGTACCCTCCTTGAGAGGAAGTTACACCTGTATAAGCATTTTCTAGATGGAAATAGGCCAAAGGACATCTTGATGCCCTTAGTTTTCTACTTTAGTTCCAGTGGTTTTGGATAAAAGTCCATCATCATCTGCCTGAACTTGAAATTGCTTCCTAATTTAGTCTCCCTGCATCCATTCTTGTTTCCTTCCAGTCCAATGTTCACACTGTAGCCTTAGTGGCTCTTTAAAAATATAAATATAATCTTGTCACTCTGTTTCGAAATCCTTCAGTAACTTCCTGGCTCACTAAACTTTATATAACTTGGCATCTCCTTACTCTGCTTTCTGCCACAGGAGTCTACAAACCTTGACTCCAGGGCTTTGCATGTGCTACTTCTTCCTCCAAACTCCTTTCATCTCGTTAACACCATATTCTTGAGATTCCAGCTCAAATGCTACTTGCCATACAAGCTCTTCTGACAGTAAGCTGTCAAACCCTCAAAATTATCAAAGTTGAGATTTTTCTGTTTGTTTAATCTTCTTAAAGAGCTATGTTCCTTTCATTCACAGAATTTATCTTGCTTTGCAAGTACACATCCAGTGGAGCGACTACTTGATTAATATCTCTCCATTCAACGTAATGCTTCCTGAAAGCAGAGGCTGTTGATTTTTCTCACTAGTAGATTGACAATTCCAATAAAAGCATCTAGAAGAAAAAAAGCGGAGGCAAAAATGGTAGAGGAAATGAAATGGGAGAAATAGAAAAAGGAAAGCAGAAAATTAGATATCAAATGTCACTGTGTGACTGCAGTCAAATCTGCTTATCTTATTCTCCTTATCCTACACAGTCTAACTCCGTAACTGACTCCCGCCACCCCCGTGCACAGTGATTTTTCCCACACATTGTAATGATCTTTTGAGTTGATCATCATTTAGGCTTCGTGCCAACAGGCAAAATATTCCCAAGACTTACATTGTAAGAAAAATGTTTTCTACAGTGTTAGAATCAACCATGCGTGAGTCTATGGTAATGTCCTTAGAAGAAGACTCATGTGAGGTGGGAACTGATTACAGCAAATGTTGCTCCAAAAACAAACACTCCACCAAGATCCATTCAGGTCTCTCTATTAAAGTCACCATTTACCTGATCATGTAAAAATGTTATAGAAAGCAATAAAAGGACCCAAAAAAGTTTTAAAATAACGAGAAATGAAATGTGGTATTTGTGACCTTGGTCCTCAGGAAATTCTTCAGATGAAAGCGTTTTGTTTTCCAGAGTGTTCTTCACAACAATCTTCAGTGCCGTAATTTGTTACACAGTCTATCTTCATTTGCAATCCATTTGCCACACATGACCGCTGAAAGAGATGGAAAAAATCCATTAGACATAAACCAGGCTTTCTGCTACCAACAGGGTCAGCCAAGCAGCCTTGTGGTCATTTCCTATTAATTACAAAGTGATTGTGTGTAAACATTTCGACACTATTTTTTAAATGGTAATAAACAAGCCATGATTAATTACACCGGTCAGATAAAGATGGTGGGACAGGAAGAAGAAAAGGGAGGGGCAGGAAAATGAAACAAAGACACCTGATAGTCAAGCTTTGTGGTATTTGTAAACGTCAGTTGATCCTGAATGATGGATAAGTTTCAAAAACCGCAAAGCCCAGAGAATGCATAATGTTAACTTAATAGATTCTTCTGGGCCTGGGTTACCGCAGTATTACAGCAACTGTGCATTCATGGTAATAATATAATAGTACCTTTCATCCCCAGATCTCAGATATTTGCACATTTATAAACTATCAATTTCTAAACCACCTGGCAATAACATTCCAGTACTGGCTTCCCTGACTTGTTTATAAAACAAGCCACTTGAGAGATTTCTCAAAGGGAACATAGTAGAATGGCAACTCTGTAGACTCGATGGTAAAGGTATATTTTTTAAAAAGGTGAAATAAAATATTCTGTATGGAAATTGGAATGGGGAAATGACATTGTGCAAAATTTTCAACTGAGATCTATTGAAGCAACAATATGTCTGATTATATGCATTTTCTTTTTCAAAAATTAAAAGGAGAAAAATATATTTACTTCTGGTTTATCGAGAGACAAATAGATATTTTAGTGTTACTATCTTTCTGTTTTCCATGTTTACTTGTTTATACAGCTGGACATTACAACTGCAGCAAAGTTAGATCAAGTATGTTATTGTCTGGAGTATAAAACCAATTATAGAATCATGAATTTCAAACTGAGGAATATTTTAAAATACACTTATTTTGGTACTCCACAGTGTCTTATTTCTAACCTTTGTATGTCGGCAGTTGCACATATTTGAAGGTATGAGTGCTGAAAATCTTAAGAAAATTTTGTGGTTTTTAAAATGAGCTATCGCAATTAAATTCAGTCTATCTCCTATACACAGATACTTTGTGTATAATCTCTATGTGTGGGAGTCAACTATCTCCCACACATAGAGATTATAAAGACTAAATTATGTTTTCTATGTGAACTGTTTTTAAAGCTAAAAAATTGTTTTACTACGAATATAATCAAAGTGAACCACTGCAATGATTGGGTCTTTGAAAAGACATTCATATATCCTAAAGTCCAGGATGATAAAAATCTACCTTAGTTTTTCTGTTAAGAAATCATTCCTCCTAACTGATGCCTTGTTGAAAACGACCAGCAAGTCACCATCTTCTCAAAAAGAAATAAAATGAGAACATTGTTAGTGGTAGGTGACTTCTTACCTTCTAGTATGACAACTGAGAGCAGAGAAAAGTGAAGCACAAATTACAAGTTTAAACTCAGGTCTACTTATTTATTTTAAAAGAATTACTTGATGATCTTTTGATAAAGTTTGAGCAGATACTTTGTGTAAAATCTAAGTTTAGTCTACTAGGCCGACCTAAATCAGGGTAAACATTTGAAAGTTTGGGATAGAATGAAATTTCATTGTAACACTTTATTGGCATCATCTAACATCTTGGGAAAGCTGCTTTATTTGGTCTATGTTTATTTGTTCCATAAATAGATGGGATAATCGTGTCTCTCTTTTATATAATGCTTGTTTATGTAATAGAACATAACTGCGCAATGGGTCCCAGGAACATTATTTTATTTGTTTGCTTCTGTTTTTCCAAATAGATGAAAGAGGCAAAACATCCTTGCACATTTTTCAAGTTTATTGTAGCTTTTGGATTGCCATTCAAATTGAATCCATTTCAACACAGCAAGACATTTCTAAATTCAATCCTATAGCATTTCAGCAAATGAAAACTGTATTTTCCATGAGTCATTCTCTGAATTACAAAATGTGCATCATCCAGGAGGGCTTACTGTGTCTATAAAACTAATGCAATACAATCATAGGTGTTAATGTCTGCAGTTTCCAGCTGTTTATCAGGTAACATTCAGTACTGGAAGGTTGGTGCCTAATGCTTTTATTTGTTGTCTAACATTTTGAATTGTTCACACTAACAAGTACTTAGACAAGGAATCAGATTTTTTTTCTTGATATTCCTCAGGGCAAAAAAAAAATTGTCTTTCTTTGTAATCAGCAAAATGAAATAAAGGAGTTTTTAAAGAAAGTAGTTGCCAGATCTCAAAGGCCATCTTTTTTTTTTCCCCATCTACAGAAAGCCTCTACTTTTGAATACTTTCTTTTCTCCTACAGTAACCAAGTAGAAAGTACTCACATCTAAGTACCCATAGAAATATATGGACAAAACTTCAGTGTAGAGGGCTGGAGATTTAGTGCAGTGGTTAGAGTGCTTGCCTTGCAAGCACAAGCTCCTGAGTTCTATCCCCAGCACCCAAAAAAAGGAAAAAGAAAAAAAAAACTCCAGTGTAGACCACTTATATTCCAAAACATTATCAAGACCTACGAATGGAAGTGAGAATTCAACATTCAATTTTTATACAACCTAGAGATTTTGTCCTACTTAATTTCCTCCTTACCCCCAATTGCAAAAAGAAAAAATTACAAAATATTTTCACATCCATGTTGAATACCAATTTTCCTAACATACTTAAATTTCAAATAAATCTAAACTAGTTCTTCATAAAAACAACAAAAGTGTTTCAAGAACTAAGAGGAATTGAGCATCAGTAATGTCTGATTTTGCTTTCTCACTGGTTTCTCCTATCTTGTAAAGAAATTAAGTAGGACTAAGCATCAAGACAAAAGCTTCTTTGTTTACTTTTATTATGGTTTTCTTGTTTGGTCAAAATCTATGTATTTCATTTTCCTCTTTTATCTATTCGGGATAAAACATCTGCCATGTATATATGCTGTGAAAACTGAAATATGAATTTAGGTGAAAAATGTTTAAGAATAAAAGTTTAAGTAGTATAAATGTTATCATAAAGTATAGAGGAAGCACACCAACTTTTGTGACAGTGAGTAATCTTGTGACCTGGAAATAAAGATTAAAAATCAAGGCTCTTTATTCTCAGTGAATCTTCACAGTATGGCTCACAAAATTATGTAGCTCATTACAGTTTCAGCATTGTATAGGCTTTTGAGAACTGGATAAAACTTGACAGGTTAAGTTTTGGGAAAAGTGTAGAAACTGTCTCAGTAAATAAACTAAGAATCATTAAATGATTAAGAACAATGTGCCAAATATACTGTCAAGTAGACTCAGTAAGGACACAATCTCAGGAGAGATATTTTTTTTTAAATTTGAAAAAAATATCAAAGACTTCTGGGGAAAAGATATGAGAATTTAGTAATTTGTTCAATATATGTTTTAATATATTTAGAGCAGGAAAGGACCATCAATTTGTGTTGTAAGGTGGAGAATGGGTTGGTACTAAGCAAAACCAGAAGCAAGAAGAAAACAGAGTTAGGTAATGAGGCTGTATGGCAAATGTGGAAGGTGGTAACTTCCAACTATGGTCATAGCTGTGGGTAGGAATAAATGGACCAAGTATATAAGTAAGCTAACCACATAACTTCTCATCCAAATCTGGACACTTTCCAGAATGAAACAGTATCCTAGGAAACAGGCATAAAGTACGTTGCCTTGAGAAAACAGGACTTAAGTCCACCCTACCTAGAGATAATAGAATACACTCCTTAACTGGTCAATTAAATTTAAAAGGATGAGGTAAAATAATTGTATAGCAATAAACATTTTTGAGGAAAGAAACACAATGCAAAAGGAGTAGTCTGATCAGATTTTAAAGTATGCATTATACAGTAACAATACATCACACAGTGTGGTGTGCTATTAGGATGAGTTAATCGCCCTAACTTCCACTAAGGGTTTCAAACCTATTTCCACAACAGTCAGATCCTGGGACATACGGGCCTGTACTGAACCGGCTGCTCTGTACAGCCGCAGCCACAGGAGAAGCACTGTGTAAGGAGCAAATGCTTGTGGGTGGTGACACTCGATATTTTGTTGCTCTATTCATTTAGTAAATATTTATTAAGCCTCCACTGTGTGCTAAGACCATGCCAGGTGATGAGGATGTGGCAATGAAAAGATAAATAAGGTTACCTAAAAGCATCACTCTAAATTTACTCTTTATTTTGATGGGGAGCCACTAAACCTCATGTAATCATTGCATCAACTGTAAGTTTATTGCCCAGTTACTTATCTGTTAGATCTCACAATGGATCTATTACAGACAGACCTTTGAGAAATGCCCTCTAGACATAATGTGAGGATAGACCCTCTGATATTTTAAACAGTTGTTGTGTTTCTATCTCGAGGGTTTTAGGAATTCTGTTACTGAAAAGGACCCGTTTCTGGACTGGCACTAGAAAGGCTGAGCTGAGTTTACTCTCTGTTTCCAGCTCCGGTGAAGACATGAGGATATACATGTCTAGATGGATTGTTGACTCCATTATATTTTTGTCTTTGCTTTATTCATAGTTTTTATTTGTTAGATTTTTCCATTTCCTTAAACTCATTTCAGTCTCATGCTTTTGTGGTACATTTTTCATATGTTAAGTCCTTTATATATGAAAAGGCAGGATCTATTTCCTAATGTGTTTTTAAAAGTCCACAGCTTAGAAATTCCAATTAGGCATAATTTATATTACATAAAAGAAAATACATTGTCATAGAATTGCAAAAGAGTTTGAGGGAAAAACTACTCAATAAAATGATGATTTTGTAATTAGGATGGATTGGTTATTTAAAAGCCAATAATTTAGGTTCATATTTTACATCATGTATCACTGTAAGGTTCAAGTTGATAAGCATTAAAAATAAAATTTAATTAATCAAACTTTGAAAACTAGGAGAAATTGCTATTATCTGAAATTTTATAACTTCTATGCCATAAGGATATAAACAACATACAAAATAAAACATCCTAGAAAATATTTAAAGAAATATACTAAAGGATTTTTATCAACAGTGTATAAAAATACAAATTATCAATACAAATTTTCATAGCCCATAGATAATAAAGAGAAAAAAAGTTTAAACAGGAGAAAATGTGACTGGTACATATGCACGAGGAGAAATATAAAACTTTTCTGTCTTAGCTTGGGCTGCTCTGACTCATGGCCTTAGACTGGGTAGTTTAGACAACACACATTTATTTCTAACTTTGAGGCCGGGAAGTCCAAGGCTGAGGTAGCTGTCAAGGTGACAGTTCGTTCAGTGATTGCTCCGGGCCCACTTCTCGGCTAGCAGCTGACCATCTTCCCACTGTATCCTCACATGGCAAGGGGAAGGGGTCAAGCTTTCCTTCGTATATTCCTATAAGAGCTCCAGCATCTTTACATAATTACTGTACCTCCCAAAGTCCCTACTTCTAAATACCATCATATTAGGAATTAAGGCTTCAAGATGAATTTTAGGTGAACACAAAAATTCAGTCCATACAACCTAGCATTAGAGTAAACCCAATTTATATAATGATATAGTCTAATCTTCTAAAGTAAAAATTATTTTTTAAATGTTGCTAGCATGTCAATTTAGTTGGAAAACTAGAATGTTATGCTGAAAGCAATGTAAATTTGATTTTATTAACTATAAAAATATTTATTCTGATTCTCTAATGTTCTATGTAGTTTTCACTATATAAAATGAGAGAAACTATATGAAGTTCATTAAAGCATTATCTGTATGAAATAAGAATGTCTAATAATAAGAGGCTCTTGAAATAAATTATCTATATCTTTTCACTCAAAGATGTTACCTACACACCATTAAGAAATTTAAAAAATGCTACTAGTTAAAACTAACATTTGCTAAAAGAGCTTTCCTAGGGCCATTTCAACATCCATCTTGTAATATTTTGTGCATAAGTGAGAAGGAAAAATAAATGAAATAGTGGTTAAGGAAGTCCTCAAACATTTATCCAAAGCCCAGCTCTTTTGAATCACTTTTCAGCTCTGCATCATGATAGTCCATTGAAGTCCATTTTTCTTATTCATGTTCATCTGTGTCATGAAGAGCTCCAGGGATGCTGTTGATGTGGTCGCTATCTGCCTCTGTCTCAGGGATTCTCTTAGAAGGTGCCCAGACCCGTTCTGTATGTTTTGATGCTGTTGGTTTCTTGGCCTTACAAGTAGGGTTAACGAAAGGTTTTTGGAACACATCCAGCAGTCTTCTCCAGTGGTCCTTGCTATTTGCAGACCCAATACCAACATGTGAGGGCTGTCCAGTTGTGTTGCTGAGACTGTAAACATGATTATGAGTGTGTAAGCAATGACAGCTCTGTTGCCCCTGCTGCCTGGCCCCCGGTATCTGTTGCCTTGATTGTGAGATACATCCCCACTTAAGAGATGTTAAAATGCTTTTTAAACATGTATCTTAGAGACCTTTAAAATACAGGTCAGTGTATCCACCAAAAGGAAAATTTTGTAGATTTAAAAAGAAAATTGGGGCTGGGGATTTAGCTCAGTGATTAGAGTGCTTGCCTTGCAAGCACAAGGGCCTGAGTTCGATCCCCAGCACCACAAAAATGGACTATTTATTATTGCTCTAGAATTATTCCTGGATGGAAAATAAGACAAAAGTAATAGGGCCAGCAGTTTTCTAAATCAAGTATGATCTCAAAAGTACAACATTGTAATTATCTGGTAGTTCTGCATGCCTGATCGATTTTAATACTTTTGATACCTTCCACTGAGCAATTTCTCTTGCACCTGATTCCTTTATAACTAGAGCCACTTTGTAAGCTTCAAGGTTATAGTACAATCTAAGAGGGCTCTGAGAGAATTTTTACAAGGTCCTTACCACTGCTAGTGCAGAACATTCCATTCTTATCTTGGCTTAATGAATTATCAGTCAAAATGTAAAAATGTAGCCTGAAAAGAATATGTAGAACACAATTATTTGAATCATCTTACCAATACTTTTCCAAAAACCATCTGGCAGAGGAGGAGGGAAGACCTGCAGATACCTAAGGGGTCGGTCCCCTTGAAGTGAAAAGGAATATTGAGAGGTGCGAACTGATCTCAAAGTTAGCCTCCCCCACCAAACAACCATAGGTAACTTCTACGTTAACCTGTTAACCTCAAGCCTCCACGCGTCAAGCCAAAGTGGACAGGAAATAAATTTAGGAAACC